>VXBT01010550.1:145511-185837 GCA_013400235.1 Oriolus oriolus | reverse complement strand
CAGGTGAGGGTTTGGGGCTGTGCAGGTGAGGGTTTGGGGCTGTGCAGGTGAGGGTTTGGGGCTGTTCAGGTGAGGGTTTGGGGCTGTTCAGGTGAGGGTTTGGGCTGTGCAGGTGAGGGTTTGGGCTGTGCAGGTGAAGTCTGAAACTGTTCAGGTGAGGTCTGGGAGCTCTCCTGCCCCCCTGGCATGGCCACAGGCAGTGAGGATGCTCTGACAGGGGGCTCTGCCTCTCCCCCAGCCCTGGAGCCATTCCCATGGAATCCCAGACTGGTTTGGGTTGGAAGGACCTTATAAAGATTGTCTCTGCCCAGCCCAGATGCCCTCACCTCGCCCAGGTGTGTGCCCAAGAGGAGCCTGGCAGCTTGGTTTTAATGCAGAGAGTCACTTGTCAGAGCGAGTTACTCCCAGTCTTTCCAGTAAAAAAAAAGCCTGGAACAGAGTGAAAATGCTGCCCTGCTATTTGTGTGCGTCTGGCTCTGCCTGCCTGGGTGTATCTCCAGTGGAAATGGCCCGGAAAAAAAAGCAAACAAAAGAGGAAACAACAAATAAATATCTGCGTGCTGACAGTGAGATCTGGGCTAATGTTTGACAGACGAAAGTGAGGTGAACGCGAAGTGACAGATTGACAGAAAGACAGACATGTTTTTGTGCTGGTTTAGCATCCTGATAGGAGCAGAAGATAATTCAGGTTGCAGGGGACCTTGGGAGGTCACCTACCTGCCTGCTGAGGTGGGTGGGTGTGCTAAACACCCGCTGGCGAGAGCTGGCACCCCTGGTCCCCCTTCCCCTGGCACTGGGAGGCTGCTCTCAGTGGCAGGGCTGGCAGGAGCTGGTTCCAAACTGGTGGTGCTGGGGCTGGGAGCAGCGTGAGCATGGGAGAGGCAGGGGGGCAGCAGGAGCAGGCTGGGGGAAGCTCTGGGGTTTAGTGGTAAGGGGGTGTTGGGGCAAAGATTGGACTCGATGATCGTGGAGGGCTTTTCCAGCCCTGCTGATCCTGTGATCCCAAACCCAGGGCCCATTTTGGGCAGGGCACCGGCTGCAAAGGCAGTCTGGGGGTTTTGATGATGAGGCTTTTTGTTTGTTCCTCCTAAATCTGGGATCGATGGCGTGGGTTCTCTCTGTGCACTTTTGTGGTGGAGTCTGGCTGCGCTGGCTGCAGTCCCAGCCGGAGATTTTCCCATCTCCAGCTCTCCCCCTGCCCTGGACACATCTCTGAACACGTCTGCACCCAGGGCAGGAGGCAATGGGAGGCATTTCAGGTTGGATAGGGCTTGGAGCAACCTGGAAGTTGTCCCTGTGCGTGGCAGGGGAGTGGGAAGTTGATCTCTAAATTCCCTTCCAACCCATTCCGTGATTTTAGGCTTTGCTTGTTTTGCCAGACCTGAGGCTTGTGCTGGGAGCTGGGAGGAGGAACCAGGTGCTCCCATGGCCCTTGTGAGTGCAGAGCTGGCTTAAAGTCACCTTTGTGTTCCCCTTTATCCCAGCTCAGAGTGCAGCAGGGCTGAATGTCACCTGTTCCCTTGTGACCAGCGATTTACAAGCGCTCATCCTGCTTCTTGTTTGCAGAGCAAATGCCCTTTTCCTGTTGGCTCTGCCCTCCCTGCAGTGGGGATCAGCAGATTCTGGGCTTGAAGCTTCTCCCAGATTTATGAGCTTGCTCTTCACCTTGAGAGTAAGGCTCCCTTGCCCTGAGAAAGCTTTGAAACCCAAAACACCAATTGCTGACTTCAGCAAACACCATTGATCCTCCTGCAAATAAAATTCCTTTCTTGCTCCTTTTTAGGGCACGGCTTGTGGGGATTTTGTTGTTGTCCTCTCTGTGTTCCTCTTTTTCCTCTGGAGACACGAGTCCCAAATGGATCTGAGCAAAAATCGATGCGATCTGAAAAGAACTCATCGATAGTCCTCATGGGGGATATTTCCTACCTGCCAGACACCAACAAAAACCCCACAAAAACCCCCTCCTCTCAGCTTCCTCTCCCCTTGAAAAGCCAGGTTCTTTAATTGGCTTTTAATCCTGGGCAGAGCAGAGCTGTTTGCTGTTTGGAATTGGTAATGGGGGATAATATCTTGCCCTGAGTGATGGGTTATTTGATCCCGTGCGTCAGAAACCCGAGCCCGTGCCTGGGAATCAGGTGGGGAGGGGGATCCCAGCCTGGCTCAGCGCCCAAACTCAGGCACAGATGTTTATTTATTTCCAGTAAGGACTGGGAGCAAGGTGGGGAACAATCCCCTGTTGTCCTGCTGCTCCAGGGGACCGAGTGATAGTGGGGAAAAGCCCTCCTGGATGGGTGGGGTGTACAAAGGGGGGGCACACTGGGGAATCTGGGCATGGGGACGTTGTTTTGACCTTGGTTGCAGCCGTGTCCCACACTTGGCCCTGGCTGTGACTGCACAGGGACAAACGTGGGGCTCCTGGTGCCTCCTGCACACCCTTGTCTCATCTCTGTGTCCCTAAATGTCACTGCCAGGCCTCTGCCAGCTCCATACTGAGCTTGGAAACAGCGGGGGGAAAGGGTGATAAATCCAGCCAGGCACCAGCTCACCCTCACCCAGCTCTTCAGGCATCACTGGGGTTTCACAGTGAGGTCCAAAGTGAGGACCACTGACACCACCAGCCCATGGATGGGGCTGGAGCACTCCAGAAAGGGCTGCTGGGAGGCATCTGGGGCTGGGAGAGCTCCGACAGCACCGGGTCCCTGAGCTCTGAGCCCAGTGAAACACGCCTGAAATGCCCCCTGGCTCCGAGCTGACTCAAGCACACAAGGGAAACTTGTTGATGTGGATGACACCGTTGGTTCCTGGCTGGTTTTCGTTTGTTTTGTTCTGTGTTTCTTGCTGCAGCTGCCTTTGGAGCAATAAATAGCTGTGGAGCTTGCTTGTGGTCTGTGCAAAGTTGTTAATATTTAATCAGAGGTCTGAAGCTGGATTTGTTTGGTCGGCAAAAGATAAAAATGGCTTTTTTGGGGTTTAGAGCTAGGGATAGACCTTCAAAAAAAAAGCTCAGGGTCAGCTTTTAATTAATCAGTTGCTTTAAGATAGGAGCACACTGGTCAGTGACAGGTTTTCTGAGCACCTCTGCTCCCAGCAAAGCTAATAAATGCCGAAGCACCTGAACTGACTGGCACTCAGCATGCCCCTGGTGTGAAATGTTATTTACAGAGGAAGCCCTGCTGACGTGTGCCGGCAAAGTGTTACCTGCATCCACTGCCCCTCCTCCTGCTTCTTCTTGGGGTTTGGATTCTGCTCTCCAAGGAAGACAAGGAGAGAGGGATATCCTTCCTACAGCAGGGTCTGGCTTCCCCCTGGCTCTGTTGGGATTAGGGATCCAGGCCCTGGATAACTGCTCCTGTAGAAACCCTGTTGCAAACTCCTCAGGGAGGGAGGCTGAGCTTTTATTCCCCCATTAGCGATTCTTGCCACGTACAGAAACCTCTCCAGCAGGCACCTGCAGCTGGGCTCCCTGGCCAGGCTACCTGCACAAACCCTGGCACACCCCCCTGGCTGTGCCCCTCTTTGCAGGGAGGGAATTCTGAGTGTCCTCAGAGCCGCCCAGACCCCAGAGCTCCATCCCTGCTGGGGGGATCCCATCCCAGCTCCCGGGCTGCATCCCAGCTGCCCCCATTCGCAGCGTTTCCGTGTTGGCTCCGGCTTGGTGCGGGGATCTGGTGATCCCCAGGGTTCTCCGGTGCATTCTGCAGTGCCAGGTCTCTGGATTATCGTCCCTTGGGACTGAGCAGCGGCGTGGCCACGGCGTGGCCAGCTGGTGTTTGCCTCGTGGAGGAGGGCACGGCTTAGTTGTGAGCAGGACCAAGCCCCAGCTTGTCAGCCTGATCCCAACATCCTGCCTGCTAAATCCCAGCCTTGGGATGAGCTCCTGGAGTCCAGCTGTCCACTCCAGGGGCCAGAGCCTTGCCAGGGCTTGTTTCTGAGGTGCTGGGCTTTGTGTGCTGGTCAGCTGGTCAGACCTTGGTGCTGAGCCTGTTGATTAAAGCACTCCCTGCCTGGGGGACAGAGCTTTTCCAGGCTCACCTCGCACTGCACTGGTGACACTCAGCGCAGGATCCAGGCAGGGATAATCACCCAGAGACCTGGCACTGCAGGGTGGGGATGTGAAGGATACAGGCTGGGGGTGCAGGTTTTGAAGGGTGAGGATGGAAGGGATGCGAGATGGGGGTGCAGGGGTTGCAGGGTGGGGATGTGAGGGGTGCAGGATGGGATGTGAGTGGCGCAGGATGGGGACACGAGGGATGCAGGATGAGAATGCAGNGAAGGGATGCGAGATGGGGGTGCAGGGGTTGCAGGGTGGGGATGTGAGGGGTGCAGGATGAGGATGTGAGGAATGAAGGATGGGGATGTGAGGAATGCAAGATGGGAGTGCAGGGATGCAGGATGGGGATGCAGATTTTGCAAAATGGGGATGTGAGGGGTGCAGGATGGGATGTGAGTGGCGCAGGATGGGGACACGAGGGATGCAGGATGAGAATGCAGGGGTTTCGGGGTGGAATGTGAGGGTTTCGGGGTGGAANACACGAGGGATGCAGGATGAGAATGCAGGGGTTTCGGGGTGGAACGTGAGGGTTTCGGGGTGGAATGTGAGGGTTTCGGGGTGGAATGTGAGGGTTTCAGGGTGGAATGTGAGGGTTGCAAGGACGAGGATTCGGAGGTTTCAGGATGGGGTTAATGCTCTGCGCCGAGGCATCCTTTGTTCTGGGCAGGCTGCTGAGGTTTGGAAATGGAGCGCCGAGGAGCGAACACCGCAAAATAGAAACGTCCGCACTTTCTGCTGCTGATTTTCAGTTTCAACAGCTGCTCCATTTGGAACGGGTGAAAATGCACTCCGGCTTAGTAGGAGTCAATTAAAAATAAACCGAAGGAGAGGGTTGGTGCTGGAGCCCAGCGACGCTCGTCGGACATAAAAGTTGCATCCTCCCAAGCCCGGGTTTTCGCTCCAATTTGCCACGGGCGGCAGGACGGACCCGGGAGCGCTCATTAGCATGGAAATGCTCTTGGTTGCGCTCCATTCCCGGCCCCGGCGCTTTGTTCCTGCTCCCGGCGGAGCGGGGATGAGCCGCCCCCGGCCCCGCTGACCCCCTCTGTGTGCGGGGCGCTGGGGAGGGGACAGGGCTGTCCCCCCGCGGGGTGACACTGCTGCCTGCCTGCCTGCCCGGGCGGATTAGGCAGCAACCAGCGGACATCTGCAGGGAGGGGGGCAGGGAGCCGCTGCTGCCTTTTGTTCTGGCTTTTTTTTTTTTTTTTTTTTTTTTTTTTTTTTTTTTACCTTCTGTGCCCGGAATATGGCCGTGGGTTGCAGCCATCCTTGGGGGATTTTCCTTCTGCTTCCCCGAAATAACAAGGAAAAGTGCTGGCTTAGCCCTGCAGCTGCGCAGGTGAGTGTCCTGCTGTCTGGGATGCACAGCAGAGCAATGCTTTGAGCAGGAGGGGTTGATTCTGTCGGCTTCTCTAACGTCCCTGCTCTTATTCCTGCTCTCACCACCTATTTTTTTGGCAAGAAGCCTCTCATCCTCCTGCCTGCGTGCTTGCCAGCAAGAAATTGCAAGCGAGGCAGGGAAGCCAGGGTCATCCAGGGATGTGTGACTGGGAAAGGAATGGAAAAGACCTGATGGCCCACAGTAGGATCCTAATTTTCCTCCCCTTCCTATTATTTCTACGTGGATGCTCCGCTTGAGCTCTGCTGAGCTGGGAAACAGGGGCAGGTCCTTGCAGCGCCTCCTCCCCTGCAATAAACCCGTGTGGGCTTCCACTGCCACTGCCTCACACTGCTCCAGAGCATCATTTTACCAGGGCTGGACCGAGCACTGGGCCAAAACTCATCATCTTTAAGTGATGAGTCCGAAATCTGATCCGCAGCCGGTGTCGCTCATCACGGAGTGGGAGCTGGCAAGGGGAGAAAAGACAAGTTCTGCTGAGAAATTCGGGCAAGAACCAGCGGTGCCAAGGAGGAGGAGTCGGGTTCAGCTGATATTCACCTGGTGGCTGTCCTGGTGAAGACCCTCTAAGGAGAGCAGCACTTCAGAAGTAATTTCTGAGGAGAAAAGGAGCTCCTGAAATGGGTTCTCCAGCTCAGCAGCTCCTCGAGGAAACAGGCTGAGGTCTCCTGAACAAGAGATTTCAGCAGTGGTTGGGGAAGGCTCTGGATGAGCAGAGCTCTCCCTCTTGTCCAGGTCAGTGAGAAAGGCTGGGTTTGACTGAGAGAGTTCCCTGCAAGACCCTGCTTTGATGCCAAAGGGGGATATGGAGCCAATCATCCAGACTGCCTCGTGTCCAAGGAAATAAATGGGCACTTCCAGGCTCAGATTTATCCAGCCCAAGGTGGATTTCTTATGCACAGTGCCTGAATTAGGAATTTCTCTTCATTGACTCTGCAGTGAGTGCAGCCAGCCAGCTGAGATGAAGATGTCTGCACTGAGCTGGGTTTTTCCATCAAGAGGGGTGCTCGTTGTGCAGGCAGAGTTTCTCCTGCTCCTCTCACCTTTCTGCAACTTTAGGAGCTGTTTCAGTGGCTTGGAGATGCTAAACAGCTTCACAGTGGGGAAGGTGGCCCTTTCTTGGAACCTCCTTCTCCCCTTTCCTGCTCCTCTTGTGCCTTCCCACATTTTTTTCATGGCGTGTTTGTGTGGCAGGAAGAGAAAACGCAAGGACTGGAAATTAAATCTGGAGAATGAATGGGAGATTTATTAATTTATTAATCTGCCAGAAGTAATTACTGTCTCTCCAAGATTCATCTCCTTGCCTGGGTTCCCACACGGTCCCGAGAGCCACATAACTGTGACAGCAAGGCTGGGAAGAGCTTCCTGAGGGGAACCAAGAGCAGAACACACAGGCAGGGTGGACAGGGCACAAGGACATCCCAGCCTTCTCCAAGCTGGGGACGAGACAGGGCAGGGACGACTGGGCTGAAGCAGAACCATCATCTCCTGTGCTCGCTGCGGGTGGTTCCCAGCCCGGAGCTGCCCCTGGGACAGCAGCTGTGGCCTTGCAGAGCACAGCCCAAGCCAATCTCTAAATTTGGGAGCTGCTGGCTGGGAGCTGCTGCCTGCACTGCAGGAGTTGCTCTCCGTAGGTGGACTCTGGGAGCTGAATTCTGGCAGCGGCTTCTGTGGTTCTTTGAGCTGCTGTGAGTCCTTGCACTCCTCTTGCACTCCTGCTCCTGTTAATGTGTCACTTAACACACAAGCACGGGCAGAATCCTGCAGTCCTGAGAGGTGCCAGAACATGCTGATGAATCCCCTGGCTGCAGCTCCTGGCATTATCAATGAAAAAGCCATTTGTCATCAATGTGTGCATTGAAAAGCTCTCAGTTCATTTTTTTCTTCATCACCCTCAGCGCAGGAAGGCCTGGGACTCCATTTAAAATCTATTTGAGCAGAAGTTCAGAGGTTTCTCAGTGACTTGGCGAGGTTTCATAGGCTGTGGATTCAGCCAGTGACTTCTCTGCCTCCCTCAACATCTTCTGCTCTGTTTCCACCTCTGTAAAAAAACAAAGGCAGTGGATCAAGAGGAGTTTTCAAACAAGCTTTGTGCACGCTTCAGCCTGATCCTTCCTCGTTTGGCAGTGCCAGGCCAGGACAGTGGGGGTTTTTTGCTGTTTTGTGGCTGAAAACTCCTCTCATGGTGCTTCCAGCTGCCGGACGTGTTTGCATTCGTGTTTGTGAAGTGCAGAGCTCTCGCGGCAGGGGTGACAGGGAAGTGTTTCTGCAGTGTGACAGGGCTGAGTGAGCCCCCCCTTCCCGCAGCCCTGGCTCCCTGTACGCTGAGTTTCACTGCTGTGAATCTGTCAGGCTGCTCCTCCCGGCACGGCAGAGCGACGCTGTTGTGTGCAGAGGTGCCAGAAAGGCAGAGCCAGGGGTGGTGTGGAGGGTGGGAGACGGGGGAAAGACGTGGGAAGTGCGAGTCAGGTGCCTCTGTGCTGTCCCTGAGCCTGCCCCTCCGCCTGCTCCCCTTCCTCCTGGGAAGGCAGAGCTTTGCTGGCTGCCCTTGACACGCCAGAGGGGAATCACCCTCAGCAAGCAGCTCCTGCCTCCCTCACACGGCAGCCCCTGGGAGCAGGCACCGGTGCCAGGCTGAGCAGCTCCAGGGACAGCCCCGGGCTCCCCTTGGGGCAGCTCTGGCTGTGGGGAGCTCCCGAAACAGCTGGAGGGGAGCTGGGGCTCTGAGCACTGAGCTGTGGTGATGCTTTTTCCTGGTCTTAAAATGAAGAGAGCTGAACATGGTTAAGAGGGGAAAAGGGTTTTACCTCGGTGTTTATTGAAGGACCCTCAGGGGCGCCGAAATGCACATTGAAATGCACCCCGAAATGCCCCCCGAAGGAATGGCCCCCCACGATGTGATGTGTGTGCAATTATAGGCCTTGCTAATTAGCACATCTATCAAAGATTGCCCAGGGAGGGACTCCAGCGAGACCCCTCAGCGAGGAACCTTCCCCTGGCTGGGCCTGGCTTTGTTTACAGAATGTGTTCTGGAGAGGCCCTCGGGGTCTGGGGTTTCCAGGGTGTTTGGGCTCTTGGCTTAACGGGATATTGGGTATCAGGGAAGGGATCAAACTTAAAGAATTATAACTGTGTGGGCTAAAAGCACTGAGAATGCATAAAGAGTGTATAAAAGGGGTATAAAAGAAAAAGCAAAAAATCATCATGGCATCAGTGGCACAGGGCGAGGTTGGCACAGAGGGGAGCCCGGCATCTGTTCTTCCCCTGCTCCTCAGGAGGGCCCAGCATCTCCTCCACCTCAGGATGTGGTGGCCTGGTGACAATGGGACAGTTTTCAGTGCCTCTGTGGGATCCCAGCTGTGGCTGCTCACCAAGCCCCGCTGCACAGCTGCCACGGTGTCACAGAATATCCCGGGTTGGAAGGGATCCCCAGGAATCACGGAGTCCAGCAGCCTGCATCCCCACAGGAGGGTGTGAGCTGGTGGAAGTCGCTCCCTGGTGGGATATAACACAGCCCCTGCGAGCGGTTTGAGCCTCACTGCTGCAGATTTTGGTTTCGGACCTCGGGCTTGCCTTTCAGCCCAGGGAAAGCGCGTGGCAGTGGCAGCAGGGAAGAATGGACAGTAGGGAACACGCCTGGAAGGGGCAGCTCCTCCCTGCTGTGGCGAGCCAGGATCAGCTCCTGCCCTGGAGCACAAGGAGGGCTGGCTGTGTTCTCCTCCAGAGCTGTGGGTGCTTTCTGGAGGGTCCTGTGGGGCAGGATGGACCCACCGGGGCTCTTTGCCAGCCGGGCACTGACGTTGCTGTGCCTCCAGCCCAAGGCAGCTCCAGCACAAGTGAGGTCAGGCCGGGGAGCCTCATCCCTGCTCCTCCTGCCTGGCCCAGCTGTGTCTCCAGGAAGGTTTCTCATTTCTGGGCTGGGTTTCTCCTTTGGCCACTCTGTTTACGGGGGAATAAATGACACAATCAGGCGGCCTGATCGGGTGTGCTGGGAGGGAGGAGAGGCTTGATGCAGATCTCCGGGGCTGTTGCAATCAGCTCAGCCATTCCCAGGATCAGGGGCTGTGCGGATCAGCCTTGGGAGGGAGGCTGGACCCCGCTCTGCCAGCGGGAGGGTTTTGTGGGAGCACAACCAAACCCAGCACCTGCAGCCAGGCTTTCCCAATTTCCAGCTCTTTATTCCCCACTGCAGTGCCCCTTTTCAAGGCCCATCCTTGTGGGCGGGCCTGTGACTCGCTCCCCTCCTGTTCCCTGTGTGCTGGCTCGCTCGGTGTCCCCCGTTTTCGGGTGTCACTGCTCCCTCTGCAGCCCCGGCGCTCTGCCTCTCCCAGGATCTCCCATCTCGTGTTCCCGTTTGCGCCGTCGTGCTGTGGCTGGAGGGGTGAAGCCCAAGGAGCAGGGACCACCTGAGCTGGGCCAGCACCTGCAGGCACCAGCTGCCACAGGAGCCACGGCCGGACGTGGGATGGGGAAGGTGGATGGGGAGGGAGCGTGGGAGAAAGAAGGGCGTGCGCATGAAATATTCCGAGTGGGGAAAATTGGCAGGGTTGCTAATGCTCTGAAGGAGGAGGCAGCCCTTTCTCAAGGCCTGGGGCAGATAGGGAGGCAATAAAGGAGAAAAAAACACGAGAAATGAGATCCGCCAAGCTGACGGCCCAAGCAAGCTGAAACCTGCCTGGGAAGGCAGCTTGTTCCAGAGTGGGAAGGGGCAGATTCCCAGTCAGGAGTGGCTCTGTGCTGTGCCTTTCCCATGGTAACAGAGCCCCAGGTTTCCAGGAAAAACTGGGCTTCCACTATCTGGAGGGGAACTGTGCCCCCAACCCTTAAGCCTGACTCCAGGCTGCCTCAAGCTCGAGGAGCTCAGTTTATGGGCAGTTGGAAGTGCCAGCCCAGCCCAGCAGCTCCTGTGGGCAGGTCCCGACTCACAGAGCTTGTCTGGGCCCAGTCTGGAGCCACGCTGGGGCTCATTCACAGTGACAGAATAAAAGCAGGCTCGTTCCAAGACCTTTCACTCGTGC
The DNA here is from genome assembly GCA_013400235.1 of Oriolus oriolus. Taxonomy (NCBI): domain Eukaryota; kingdom Metazoa; phylum Chordata; class Aves; order Passeriformes; family Corvidae; genus Oriolus; species Oriolus oriolus. Next base: position 175,369 of record VXBT01010550.1, on the reverse strand, counting down.
TCTAGCACAGAGAGCCCGCCAGAATAGGAATGAGAAGGGGCACCTGGATTTTTCCTTCGGGGCCCACTCGTGCAGCCCCAAATGCCTCCCCACTACCCGGCTGCGCTGCTTCACGTGCCGTTTGTGCAACTGTCCTGCGTTCAGCCTCGCTGGGGCTGCAGGAGGGGAGGGCAGTGCTTTTCCTGCACTGAACCATCCCTCGCCACTGGGGCTGGGAGCCAGGGGACATTCCTCAACAAGCCAGCACAGCCCCCTCCAGCTCCCTGCCCGCGCATCCCCGCGTTCAGCACAGCTCTGATACGTCCCGAGACACGGGGACCGATTCCACGTCCCTGCTGCTTTGCCTGTGACATTTCTCACTAAATCTGCCTTTCTGGGGCAAGTCGGAGCAGGCAGCCCCGTTTCTGGTCGGACAGGCTTTGTTTGTGCTGCGGGAGAAGCGGAGGGGTTGGCAGCAGGGGTGGGAGGTGCGCGGTTTGTGGCCTGGGAGAGAGGGGACGTGCTGGGACTTGCTGCCCATCACTCCCCCTCTCCCGTGTTCCAGCTCAAGGTTTTGAACTTTGGGAATGGCTTCCTGAGAAAAAAAGGGGTGTGAAACAGTGCCAGAGGGAAGCAAGGGGTGGGAAAGGGGAGCAGCGGGAGCAGGTGGTTGTCTCGTGGGAGTCGTCTGAGCACTGAGTGCTGGTCAAGGCTGTCCAGTTTGGGGACACAGGGAACACCCAGCCATCCCCCCTGGGCCAGCATTCCGGGCTCTGGAATTAAATGGCTCCCATCTGTGAGGAGCAGGAATGGCGTTGTCTCCCTTTCCCTGCTTCCCTCTTCTACTCAGCTCCTGCTCCATTTTAAATGTGCTTTTTCTCCCCCAATCCCTTCTCTTCCCACTGCTCTCCTCTCTCTTCCATCCTTTTGTCTCGCTCTGTGTGAACCCCTCTCCTGCATGCCTGCAGAATTCCTGTGCCCAGACACAACAGATGCTGAAGGGCAGGACTGGAACTACTCTAGATGCAATCTCCATTTCGCTCAAGGATCATTAATTACCTCGATGATTAAATACAATTAAAGATCCGTAAGACCTTTCTGATATCAGGGCCTTTAGCAAGGGCAGCTTTTAGGAACCTGCACCAGCAGTAAAACAGAGGGAGGAGATAGACCAGTAAATCGGGGAATCCCAATTAAAATCCGTGCTTAGCTCATTAACCTAATTACACATTGTGTCTTGCTGGCCTCAGCTCGGCTGAGGGGGAGGCGAGGCAGCGGTGGGGGCAGGCTGGGTATCCATGTGCTGATCCTGTGGGATTGTTTATGTCAGGTCTCCATTGTCCCCTTGGCTGAGAGAACGGCCTTGGTGGGGGATTCGGAGCCGGAAATCCAGGAGCGCTTTGTCCCGAGCCCTGGCAGCGGCCGTGTGTGCTTGGAACACAGCACGTGTTTCCTCTTCCCCGAAATGCTGCCCGTGCACACACCCTGCTCCAGGCCCTGCTGCTCAGGTGGCTCCTGCCCACACCCAGCTCACCCTCAGCCCTCCTCGGAGAGCGGGTGAACGGGATGAAAATGGGTTTGGGGAGGAGAGGGGCTCTCTGGGAACGGGGAAACGGGTCAGCGCTGAGCAGGGAGAGTCCCCCAAGCAGGCAGGTCCCTTTGCTGAGGCTGAACACCACCAGACCTCCCTGACTTGGGGCTTGCCCTGCAAGGAACCATCTGCTCTGGTTATCTGCTGCAGCATCAGGAATCCCTGTCCCTTGCCCCCTTCCCCCTTCTCACAGCAGGCTGCACAAAGGCCTCCCCTTCTCCCACCCCGAGGTCCAAGATCCTGCTCCCAAACCCGGCACAGAAGCCTGCCCTCCCAGGAGTTACTGGGACGGGAGTCCTGTTGTCCTGGGCCTGTCTGTCCCTCTGGGAGAGGGATCAGGAGCCTTCCCAGGCCGCAGCCAGGTGACTCACGGGGTTTGTGGCTGTTCCACACGAAGGGCTGCGGGCCGGCTCCGCGGGCGCAGCTGCCTACGTGGCCGCCTTCAAAGGCTCGGCGAGGAGGCGGCAGGTCCCGGCACGTCCTGCCCAAAACCGGCCCAATTTGGGAAAGCAAGTCGGAGCTGGAAGAGGTCAGGGTGCGGTTTCCCATGCGCCAGGGCAAGGGAAGCGGGAGGAACAGGGACCCTGAGCGCTGTGGGACCCGGCTGTGGCTTTCCCAGCACCTGCAGGCACAGGGGGAGAAGGGACGGAGGCAGGGAGCCGAGAGGGTCCGTGCAGCAGAGCCACTGCCAGCTGGGAGGGGACAGCATTCCCTGGATTGCCTTGAACTGCCCCGTGGAGTGCTTGGGAAGGAGGCAGAGGGGATTAGGCACGTGCAGGAGTTTTTGACAGCGCAGTTTGGAGCACTGCTGGTGGGAAGGAGCCCTGGCGTGGCCTCAGCGCCTTCACACAGAGCCAGGGTGACCCGAGTGGCCGTCCCTGCGCTGGGAGGGGCTGCTCAGCCCTGACTCCCATCCGAGTCCCTTGGGAAAGATCTGTTCCTTGCCTTCCCTCTGCCCACATATAAACACACCCAAACACCACTTTCCTTCCCTTGGGTTGGCTGTGGGCACCTGAGGAAGATGAAGGGATATGAGGGGACTACGGGGAGCTGCTGGGAGCTGGGAAGGGCTTGGTAGGATGGGGACAGACGGAGACGAGGGATCTGCCTCTCTGCAGAGTTAGGGATGGAAAAGCAGCACCTTCAAAGGCTGCTGAAGTTCTGTGGGTTTCGCAGCGTTGCCGTGCAGGTGGGAGCTTTGCAGCCGCACTGCTCTGGGATCACAGGCATTGCCCCAACCCGGCCGTGGGTGCAGGGAACTTATCCCCACCGCCATAAAACTGTAGGGCAGCTCTCACCAAAGAATTTAATCTAACAGAGGATCAGCAGGAGCCTGGTGAGACATCCCAGCCCTGCTGGGACAGCCAGGCTTGCTTTACACATCGGCCCTTCCTTGGCTGGTGCTCTGCTTGCAGGTAATTAAACTGGCTTAACCCTGCAGCCCCAGCAGCTGCCTGCAGATCGTTTGTCTTCATGCCCAAGGGACCCTCCCCTCACTGTCTGCTCCAGAGAACCCCCTCTCTGCAGGGCAGGTTTGGAGGATAAAAGGATTTCATTACCCAGGCAGAGAGAGTGAAGGCAGAAACTCGAATGCCTTTTTCTAAAATCAGGGCAACGGAAAGGAAGAAGGCATGGGAGAAGAGAAAAAACCAAATCCTAGGGATGTGAGAGAACAGGGGGTTTGTAGATCCTACAGTGAGAGAATTCTGAGTGTTCCTCTGTTATGCCAAGTGTATCTGGAGTATTCCCAGAGCAAACAGTGCAATTACTTTGGATTCACACTTTGCCTCTGAGTTGTCGGGCCCGAGGTTCCAACTCCCAAAGGGCGCTGTGCAGACTTGCAGATGAGTTGTTGTGCTTTCCCAAGGGATGTGGAAGCTCTGAGAGGAAAGGCCACGCTGACTTTTCTGAGGACAGTTGTAAACTTCCTCTTCCTCTTGGGCTTTGTGTTGCTTCCCTGTCTGAGTCCTTCGCTCGGGGACACGCACAGCAAAGTGTCCCAGCCCTTTTCCCCGTGTTTGTTGAGCCTGGAGAGCCCACAGGGCTGGGAACAGCCGTGGGGACCACACTGGGCTCTCTCTCAGCTTGCCCTGAGAAGAGCCTGTTATTTTCCTTTTCAGGGCTGTTGTTTCTCTCTGATGGGATCTCTCCCGAGGAAGGTGTGTCTCTCCCCGAAATGAAGGCTCTTCCTTTCCCTTTGGGGCACATCCTCTGCGCTCTGTTTGCTCCATCGCTGTGTTCTGCTGGGGCAGGGCACAGGCTGAGCTCAGATGCAGAACCCACCCTGGCACTCTTGGATTGATCTCCTCTCCCCACTGTTGATCTGCTGAGAGGTCCCTGTGGCCATCACAGCCCTGGTGTTGTGATAGCATCAGAAACAGGAGGTTCTCAAGCCTGGAAGAAACTTTTGGTTTATTTAACTGCCTCCTCTCAGAGCTTTTACAAACAAGCCAGACACAGTCCCTGAGACCTCCACCCTTCACTGCAGAGTGAGCCTTTGAACTCTCTGAGCCCTGCACTAACAGGGGTTAATGACATTTATCTACACACTTATCTTTCTGCCTGTCACTCTGAAGTTACCTCCAGTAACAGTTTGTGGCACCCAGGTGACATTAGTTCTCTTCCCAGGATGGGACAATTACTGTTCAAACAAGTTCAGGAGCTCCTTTTAGTCTCTTTTCCCTGTGTTCTCTTTTCTTTTAATTCATTTTCCATTCATTTAATACCCACGTGGTTATTTCTGGAAGTTTTTCTCCACTACTATTCTGGTCAGTTTTTTTACCAGATTGGAAATGGGACTTTTTGTCCTCTTTCCTCTTGCCATTAGCTATTTATATCCTCCCATCCATCTCCTGAGGTAGCCAAGCACCCAGCTGTGTCACATCTGTCATTCTGGTCCCTAAGCAACAAGTAAAGGTGGCTCTGAGCAGTTCTCAGCTCAAGCAGAGGTGGCAAACAAGCGGCACTGTGCAGCCTGTGGGCAACCCGAGCCCAGCTGCCACGTGCAGAGGTGCTGGAGCACCGAGGGGAGCCACGGCCAGGCTGGTCCCATCCTTCTGTGGAGGGGTTTTTGTCTGCCAGGGGTTCTTTCTGCACAGTTCCTCCTCGCCCGGGCGATGGTCCTGGCGTGGGAGGTGAAGGCGTGGAATCACAGCGTGGTTTGGCTCGGAAGGGACCTTAAAAACCATTTAATTCCCCTGTGGCAGGGACACTTTCCCCTAAGTCCCACCCAACCTGGCCTTGGACACTTCCAGGGATGGAGAGTCCACAACCTCTCCGGGCAAAGCCTATCCCATCTCCCCTCCAGGCCTCCCTGCTTCTGGCTCCAGTGTTTGGTCTCCAGAGCCATTTCCCCCATCCTGGGCACTCCCCTGGTGGAGGACAGGGCTGTTTCTGTGGGAAATGTGCTATTTTGGAGCATCCCTCCTCGCTCCAGCCCTTGGGGGAGGCAGCAGGCAAGCAGGGTGCTGTGCTGGGGGAGGTGCTCAGGAGTTTCCAGCTTTTCCAAGATAAAAGTTCTGCTGGAAACCTGGAGGACCCTTTCATTCCTTCATTCTTCCTCCCACCAGGGGAGCTGGCTGACATTTTTGGGGTAAAGTTTGTCTTAAAATATGCACAGCGTTCTGCAGGAACTGTGTCCATATTGTCATGTCTGCTAAAAAATGTAATAGTCTGGCTTGTGTTCTCTCTCTCTCTCTCTCCCTCCTTTTTGCCCCCAAATCTGAAAGGAACAGGAGTTCTCTCAAGCAGCCTCCCCTGGAGTTGTTCGAGAGTGGAAAAGCACAAGCAGCAGACGGAGGAGGAGGAGGTGGGCACGGCAGGCAGGTGCAGGGTGGGAGCAGATCCGTCTGTCAGGAAGGAGGAACAGACAGGGAATCCAGAGGGAGAGGTGCTGGAGCGGGGCTGTGGGTCCCACACAGCTTGGAGGGCTGGCCCGAGCCCCCAGACAACTCCTGACCCAGGGACAGGGTGGGATGAGACCCAGAGGAGAACAAATCCAGATGGTTCAGAGCCCAGAGTGGGCTGTGGGAAGTGAAGGTGGGGAGAGTCCCAGGGAGGTGATTTGTGTTTGGGGGTGAGAGCTGTTGGAAAGGTCAGCTGTGGGGATGACTAACGCACGATGGGCTGGCAGAGTGGGGATTTGGGCGTTTCAGAGGGAGTTCTCCTTCTGCTTTGAGGCTGTCAGTTGAAAACTTCCACAGAAAGGAAATTTCAAAAGAAAATTTTGGCCTGGCGTCATCTAAAATGTCCCCATCACATGGCAACCAAAGCATCCCATCCTGGCTGCAGTCCTGGTCAGTGTTTTACCATAAATCCATTTAAAAGAAATAAGAGTCCACAAAGGAAAAACCATTTCAAACTTATCAAAAGGGCTTCTTTTTCTTTTTCTTTTTCTTTTTCTTTAATCAAATTTTGCCAAAATCAGCACGTTCCAGTGGATGGTTTTGGCTTGGACTAAGTGACACTTTCCATCAGAAAAATATGCTGTGCTGGAAAATTTTCCACCAGCTCCGGTTATTTTTTTCATCGCATGCTTTCCATTTTTGTGGCAGCCCCCAGCCTGAGCTGGGACAAAGCACACAGGAGCCCCCTGAGAGCAGCTGACCTCCTGGTTTTCTGAAGCCCAGGATGAGTCACTGGAGCTCTCCCCAGTGGCACAGGAAAATCCATCTGGCATCCACATCCTTTTGCCCGTGGCTTGTTGCTCCCTGAGAAGGAAACAGGGAGCCTGGTGCTGATGTAGTTGAACAAAAGTCAATGAAATCACGATGAAAGTCAATAAAATCTCTCAGTTAAGGCCAACTGAGCTGTTTAACCCTCAGGATCTGGGCCTGGTTTCTCCAGCACGAGGCTGGGAGTGGGGTGTTGGCTCTTGGCTTGCTCCATCCTGCTGCCTGTTCATGGATCTCCACGGGGAGCTGATTTTGGTCCTGGTTTTGTCTCTCATTAATCTGGGGAACAGTAGGTTTAGGTCAAATGCGTGATTCCAGCCTGCCATAAGGATTCAGGCCTGTCAGAGTGTTGGGATCCCAACCCTCCTGCTCAGGCAGATTTGGGATAAAAGTGGAACGTCCTGAGAGAAGCCCCCAAAAGCAGCCCAGTGTCAATGGCTGTGTTTGAAGGGACACCTTTGTCCCCAGGCACTGAGGCACTCAGCACTGGTGTCACTCAGCACTGGTGTCACTCAGCACTGGTGTCACTCCACCTCCTGAGGGACATTGGTCATCAAATTCCCTCAAGAGCTGAGGCACAACCCAGCTCCTCCCTGGGGCTACCTGGAAGCACAAAGCCACCTTGTTGGAGAATGGGATAATCAGGCATGGAGAAATCTTTAATTCTTCTTCCTGGAAGTTCACCTGTGGCCCTGATTGAATTACAATCACTAAGGAGATGCAGCTTCCGAGTCTGAGTCCCCAGTTAGCTCGGCAGAAGGGGTAATGCTCCCACGGAGAGGTGTCCAGAGGGAAATGCGAGGTTGTGAACTCCTCTCTAAAGGACAAGACATCTTTTTTTCTGCAGAATTCCCTGCTCCCCCTGCCTTGCCCTCAGCTCTGGGCTGAAGCTGTGTGTCTCTCCAAGCCCTGGCTGGCAGCCTTCACCCTTCTGGGCAGGGAAGAGTGGCTGTGCCTGCGTGGGTCTCCCAGGAGAGCAAAGCCCAGGCACCCCGGAGGATGGGGCGGGGAGCGTGACCCGTGGTGGGAGGTCTCCCTGCTGGGCTCTGACCCTCCCTCCCTGCCTTCCTCCCCCCTTCCCGTGCTCGGGCTGCCTCTAATGGGTGGTCTTGTCACTTGTTTACAGTCCTGGCTCTTGCAGGCTGCTCTGAGCTCAGCAATCATTCCCCAGACAGCCTGGGTGGAGGCTGGGACCTTAATGGGTGTGAGAGCTGCATCTCCACCCAGCGTGGGGGTCACAGAATGGTTTGGGCTGAAAGGACCTCAAAGCTCATCCCATTTCACCCCCTGCCATGGGCAGGGACACCTTCCACCATCCCAGGCTGCTCCAAGCCCCGTCCAGCCTGTCCTTGGTCACTTCCAGGGATCCAGAGGCAGCCACAGCTGCTCTGAGCACCCTGTGCCAGGGCCTGCCCGCCCTCCCGGTAAAGAATTCCCTCCTAAAATCTAATCTAACCCCACTCTTTTTCAGTATGTGGAATATTTCAGAAATGTGGGGCTGGCTTTGCTCAGAGGGTGAATGGGACACTCACCCCCAGCCTCAAAGCCTCTCTTAATTTCTGGTACGTTCTTAACACAAAATCTCAGCGATTTGGTCGCAAGCAGTTCGTTCATGGTTGGGAAGAACGTGAGCCACATTTTGGGAACCTTTAGTGGAGCTCTTCGCTGGGCAGGGTTTAGGTTTCCAGGCTCTGCCTATTAAATGAATTTTCCACTTCATCTCCCTCGGTTTCCTCAGCCATGGAAATGAGGTGACTTTGCCATTTGCATGAGTGGTGGGTGGGGCTGTGGGGCCTCCCCACGAAGGCCTCCATCCCTGCTTCCTCAGGTGGGAATTGCCACCATCCCATGCAGATCCTCACCTCGAACCCAGTGAGATTGCCGGTGCTTGCCTGGGTGGCCTTGGGCACATCTCTTTGTCATTCAGCACCTCTGATTTCCCCACCTCTGAAAGCAGGGGTAATAACTCTTTCCTGCCTCTCAGGGTGTTGGAGGATTAATTAGTTGCTGTTTGAAAAGCCTTTTGAAGATGCAAAGCTTTTTTCCATAAATATGCAGGGTGATTCCTGCAGATGGGGCCCAGGTAGGACCGGAGCTGGGTCTGCCTCTGCTCTGTGGAGATCATAAACCTGGGAAGAGCTGAAATTTGTAGAAATTCCTTGCACAGGGGCTTGATGATAAGAGACCTGAGCAGCAGCAGGCTGGAAATCAGGCAGGGCACTGAATTGGGGGTTATTTGTACTCGCTGTTCTTTCCGGGCTGTTGTTCATGGGCAGGAATCCTTAAACAACCCAGAGAAAGTTGGGAGGTCTGAGCCTTTCCCACTTCCCTGCAGAGATATCTCTGGGGCAAGATAAAAACACATTAAAAGAGAAATCCCAGGCAGGGAGCCAGCGAAGGGTGTCTGTCCATTGCATCTGTCGGTGCCATGTTTGCATTTGTCTTGTTTGCAAAGCTTTTTCCTACTTGTCAGCCACCAGAACTTGTATCACATTTTCCTGGTTACAAAAAAACTTGCTTGTTTCTATCTTTTGAAACAAATCACAGAAGAACAGAGCGTGGCATCCCCGCTTGCGAGAGGAGGAAACATTTCTTTTTAACTTCAGGAGATAGTGAGATATCAGCAATATGTTATATCCTGAGAGATAATGGGAGGAAAGCTCTCACGGGCAGAGAGCTGTGACTGTTAAACATGCATTTCAACTGTAGGAAAGTAGGAGTTTTGATCTTCTCCATGAAAATTAGAGGGCTGGCCAGCACCAGCGTGGTTTGGCAGGGATGAGTTTTTCACCACGTTTTGGACAGAGGACCAGCGTTCTGATCTTTGATAATTTCCTGTGACCGGGCATCTATCCTGATGAAAGAGGCTTGGTTTGAGTGGGGACAGAGGGAACTGGCTGGTGAGGGCAGCCAGGGGAGGCTGCCAGTTATTAACCCGGGCGCTGAAGTCACGCCTGAGTCAGCAGAGTTTCGGCTTTGTCCCGTTCCCATTGTGGAGGCGAGTGAGTCATTCCCCGCTCCAGCCCTGAGAGCTCCCCCATTTCCTGCTCCAGCGCCGAGCCCACAGACCAGCCAGGGAAGGAAGGATCTGATGTTCTCTCGTCTTTCTGTGCCATCGAGTTTATTTTTGTTTTTATCGAATCTCTTCAGTCTCAAGTCCCCTCGTTTCGGAAATGAGGCTCTCCATGGGTTACTATCTTGATCCCCTCTTCACAGCTCCTCATTAAATCCCTCCTCCTTAGCACCTGGAGAGCTCTAATGGCGAGGAGATTTAGCACTGGACCAGAACTCCTTGAACAACATCCAAGGCAACAAGGAAGCCCAAGAAAGAGGCAGTGCAGAGAAAACACTCGTGTGCATTTGGGGACTCAGCCCATCAAGATAAGGTCTCAGGACAGTCTCAGCTTAATTAGCTTCCCTCTTCTCAAAGCTCCAGCTTCTTTCCCTTCCTCCACACTTGATTTTCCAGCTTTTCTTCCCCACCCAACCACCAAATAAGCATTGGCTCTGCTTGTGGTCCCCTTTTTTTTGCTTACAGGTTAGAATTGGTAAGCAAAAAGACCTTGGTGTTTTTCCTTGCTGGCAGGCAACAAGAGGACTTCAGAGACAAGAGTCTTGGATTTTTGGTTCTTTGACTTTGCCTGGCCAGCTGCCTGCTTTTCCTAGCACAGAATTGTGATCCTGGACATATTCACTGGTGAAACAGTGGCTGGGGATGAGAAGAGGCGAGCAAGTGGGCTGGGGTGTGGTGCTGATGGTGGAGAGACATGAGAAGGGTGGGAAGATTTTTAAGGCTGCAATGAAGGGAGGGCAAATCAAAGGATGGCACAAGCACTGACCAGCTGGAGAGGCAATCCTGGGGACAGGCAGCGGGGTCAGAAGGAGATGTGACGTGGAAACCGCAGGAGAAAGGAGATTGGAGTTGTGAAGCCGAGCACCAGATGGGTGTGAGCAAGGGCACACGCCGGGCAAAGAGCTGAGGAAGGAGCTGGAGTCACATCCAGCCCAAAGGAGAGGGGAAAATGGGCCAAGTGCCCAGCACTGGGGCACGTCAGGCAGGGCACGGGGCAGCCTGGGGTGTGCTCAGGTGTGTGGGAACTGGCAGCTGGGTGCCAGGATTAGCTGACGTGCGGCTGGGGCGGGCCGGGCGCCGCGCGGTGGGGACGGCAGCTTTGTGCTTTGTTGCTGAGCATGGGCTTTCCGAGCTTTATTGCAGGGAGGCCTTTCCCAGTGCTGCGTCAGCTCTTTCCGCAGGAGCCCTGCTCTGCCAGCCTCCCTGCTTTTGCCATGGGGCATGTTCCCCTCCCCGTGACTTGGGGGGTGAAGCAAAGCAGCTGTGAGAAAGCCAGGGCAGGGATGGCTGGGAGGGAGAGCTGGGAGCAGAGGCAGGCTGCTGTTCCCATCCCACTCCTCTGCTCTGCGGCCCTGTTCCTGGCTGGATGCAGCTGGGGACGTTTGCAAAGTTGGAAAACTCGTGGTCTAGTCTGGTGGTCATCTCTGTCTCTTCCATTTGTGGCCCATCTCACCCAGTCTTCTGCTTTTCTTTCATCTCTTCCTGCGAGGAACACCGGGACAAGCACGGCCTCGCTCGTGCTCAGGGCCTGTGTGTGAATCCCAGCGCTGGCTCAGGGAGCAGACTTCCCACAGCGTGACGGGGAACAAGTGGAGCATCGATGGATAGGGCGCTTTGGGGAAGAGCTTTCATTCAAGGGGCTCCTGAGGCCGCTTCGTGCTCCATTTATCCGAAGAGGAAATGCTGCCCAGGCAGGAGAAGGCTTTATCCCAAGGCAGCCAATGAAGGGCTGGCTGGAGGCCTCACTCGATACCAGCCATTGACTGCTCCTGGGGTAAAATCATCTCTGCTCTGCTGCCTGGCCTGGATCTGGGTCTGGACCAGTGACCTCGAGGACAGGCCCCCGTGTTTCCCATTTGCAAGCCAAAGCCAAGCCCAGTTCTTTCTTGTTCGAGAGGGATTTATTTGGCTGAGGGCCAGGGGGGCCATTGTACAGCGCTGCCATTTCCCGACAGCTCCCATAAATCTCTCCCAGCTCCCACTGGGAAGGGGGAAGGGATGCCTGGGCATGCAGTTTCTCTTTTGGGGTGCCCCCACCCCGTCCCAGTGTTATCTCAGGCCTTTCATGTGCAGCCATGTCACCTGGAGCTATAATCTTGCCACATCTCTCTCATCTTCCTTCTAAGGCTCCCCCTCCCCTTGTGTTGGAAACTCGAGTTTTACAATCCCTGTGGTGCTCAGGCTCGGCAGGAGTGAATCAGTGATGACAGAGAGACCTCCAGTGAAAGTCTGCTGCCACAGGAAGGGCCTGGAGGTGACTCACTGGAGCCCACTGACTCACTGGAGACCACTCCTCCATTGCAACAGGCTCCCAGCAGGGCAAGGCAGGCCCTGTGCTCTTGGAAGAGCAGCAGAATCCTGATTTAAATGCCTGGCAATCAATGCAAAGCCTCCCTGGCAAGAGCAGAGGTACTAACCCCAACCTCTTGGCCAAGCGCCACCTCACACCTTTGCTTCTTGCCACCTGAAATTCCCCTGCTGGGATTTAGGATCTGCTTTGCCGTGTTTCCCACCCTGCCTGACACACCTGGGATGTTCCTCTGGGCTGTTGGAGGCTGCCTGTGCTCTTCCCCACAGGAGTTGTGTTTCAGACCTTGTTTTCCACTTGAAAGACGAGTTCAGGAACACCAGGAGAGACATTTTTAAGTGCCACCAAGTGGAAAGTTTTGGGCTCCTCCTGCATCCCACTTTTCCTTCATGGAAAATCTGCAGTGTCTGTGTGAGATATGGGACCATGGATGGGACACTACTGCCCGTGGCCACAGGGCTGTCACAAAATCAGGTGCTCTCTGCGGGAGTTTTTGAGGCCGAAGCGTGACGCGCTGATCTGTCCTTCTGTAAGGTCCCGGCTGCTGTGAGTAAGGCTATCAGGAGCGATTCCTGTGACACCTGCATCAGTCATGATATTGCCACACCGAAGGGTGGCTCACCTCGCTCCTGCCAAGGGCTGTTTCAGTGCCCTTGGGGGGAGATGAGTATCAGGGAACAGGAGGGAGAGAAGTCAGTGAGAGGCTCAGCAGAGGCAAGGTTGTGCAAAGCAGAGTGGAGTTCACATGGCTCTGAACAAAGAGGCATTGAGGGAGGTTGTGACAGAGCTCACCCAGAGCCTGGAGATCATTTCCAGAGCTTTCTCTATGGGGGAGCAAGAACCAGATTTGCAGGTGTGGGAGCCTCGCTGGAACAGCACCTCCTGGGCTTTTAGGAGAAAGAGTTTTCAGGTCCAAGAGCCACCACCTGCCGCTTCTGCTCTGTCCCCGATGCCCCTGGCGCCCAGGGAGCTCAGACCTCCCTTGCCAGCCCCGGTGCCTCAGGACACCCTGAGCTGTGCACGGTGCCCCCGAGGCCTCGCTGAATATCTGGGGTTGGGATCGTGGGGAAAGGCATCGACACAAACCACTTCAGAGGCCAAGGTGGAGGAGTAGGATCTCCAAGGTCTGCTCTAATGAGGTCTTGGCACCGACACGTCTTTGGCACATGGCTGGGCCCTTTTGGTCCCTGACAAAAGGCACCACCACAAAACTAATGAATAAAATGCGAGTGGGCAAGCTGCAACCCATCCAGCTAATCCTTGCTCGGGTGCTGGCTGCCCCTGGGAGGTGTCAGCACGGATTGGTGGGCACTGGGAGATCTGGCACGGGGCGTGAAAACAGCAGGATTCATCCCAAGCCTTTTCCCTGCCCTACCAAACCACACAGATCGCTCAGCAAAGCAGAAACGCGGCGAACCCCAGCACTTCACACGCGCGCACATCCAGTTGAATATGTTCAAACCTCTCCAGAGGCTGATTAGTGATTTTATTTTCTCCTCCTCTGCCGGCCGTGCGTGCTCATTGCCATCAATTATCTATGCATTTGCCCTGATGAATTATTGAGTGTGTAACGGGGCGAGGGAAGGCCTGCCAGCCCAGCTCAGTCACCTTGCAAACAAGTGCTCCCTAGAGCGTGGCAGCAGCCAAGTTTGCCCTCTGGCTCCTGATTTAGGATGGGAGGCTGATCCAGCAACTTCCCAAACCCCTTTCCTCCATCTGTCCCCCGTCCTCGTCGCTGCATTGAGGTGTGAGTGCTCCTGGAGCAGAACGGGTGTGTTGTTTTCCTGATTTAAAGCTTGGATGAGTGGAACAGAAAGAGTTTTTCCTGTCTTGCAAAAGAGTTGTTCAGTCACCTGGAAAGGAAACGCGATTTCCGCGCGGTGTTTGGGGTTTTTCAGGGTATTTTTTTGTTTGTTTTGTTTTGTTATTTCTTCTGCCGGGTGGTTTTTGTTGGTTTTTTTTTTTCCCTTTCCCCTGGAGCCTCGAGAAAGTTTGGAATGTGTTTTTGTCAAAGCTGCTACATGTAAGGGCCTGAATCCCAGCTTTGGCAGCATTTGGTTGTTGGCAAACACTCCTTACTCAACTGGCACCAGCTTTTTCCCTGGCCAAAAGTCTGGCTCTTTACACCTGGGCACAGGAGGGTTCTGCAGGACCATTCTGGGTCCAGGATCAGCTCCAAAATCCACTTTTTCTCCAGTTTATATCCAAACCCAGTCTGCACTGAGGCATGGATCCCAATGCAGTGGGAGGGTAGGACTGGGAATTGTTGCTGCTGCTCAAGGTCAAGATAAATAACTCAATTTTTTAAAAGGGCCACTTCATTAATTTGCAGAGAAATCACAGCGTAAAGGAAGGGCACAGCAGTGATGGATGGATCGAGGGATTGGACTGACCTCCCCTGTGCTATCCATCACATTCCCTGCTGGAATGGCCAGGGGCTGATCAGCTTTATCTTCCTCTGAGGGGCACCTCTCGGTTGCCCATCAGTGGCAGCCTTCAGCCTGGCCCTGCTCGCCCAGATGTCCCCCGAGGGACCGCCAGCCCTGCAGGGGTGGCCCTGAGGAGAAGCTGGTGGCCTTCCACCCTCTCCTCTCCGCAGTTCGGCTCCTCTGCTGCTCCGCCGGCACCACGAGGAGCCGCTGGGCCGTGACGGGGCCGCTTTGCTGGGCTGTGGAAATGCCGGCTCCCACTGGGGCCCGTGGGGGGTCAGGCAGGAACAGACCCTTGTGGGGAGCAGAGCCAGCGCCCCGGCCCCGGGCAGGCCCCGCCGGGAGCACGAGCCCTCAGTGAAAGAGGCGCTGGTGACTCTGCGCTGCCCCGGCCCCGGGCAGGCCCCGCCGGGAGCACGAGCCCTGAGGGAAGGAGGCGCTGGTGACTCCGCGCTGCCCCGGCCCTGAAGGAGAAGGAGGCAGCGCTGAGCACACCCGCGGCCGGGCCGGGCCGGGCCGTTCCCAAGGCCCTGGCTACGTGATTGAAGTGCTCTCCAGCAAGCTCCCACACGCTCAGGGAGGCTCCGGAACCTTGCGAGCCAGACTGCTCGGCAAAGCTGTTCCTCACCCCGGCGGGTGTGGGCAGTGCTCGCTCACCTCCGGGGTGGAAGGAGCAGCATATGCTGCGAAGCATGGTGGAGACATCTCCCCCCTCCCTATCCACCCATTCTGCCCTCAGATCCCAGCGTGGCCTCATCTAAACCCAGCCTGTGCCCTCATTCCGTCAGGGAGGATGCTGTGGGCACTGGTGGCAGAAAAGTCCTTCACTGTGCCCTGCTGCTGGGACATCCCTCTCCAGAGGGGAAACACCATCCAGGGGTGACTTTCTCCGAGCGGGAACATCCCTACCCTCTGCTTTGTGGAGGGAAAGCCGTGGGGAAAATGGCCCTGGCTGTGCTGGGAGGGGAAGGGTGCACCCTGCCAGCCCCAGAGGACACGGTGGCTTCGTGCGTGCAGGCACATGAGGGCACCAGCGCTTTGCTGCGGCTGTGAGGAGCTCTGGAGAACATTCCTGAGCAGCCAGCTGCAGTGCTGGGGTGTAGGGCTTGGCTCGGGGAACAGGGGGCAAGTTCGCACAAAGCTCTGGAGGCCGAGTTTCGGTCGGAACTGCTGATGGCTGTGGTCAGCCGGTGGCGTCTCGTGGCCGGGCTGGGCTGTTGGGGCTTGTCCTCAGGGTCACAGGAAGGAGGAGGGAGAAAGAAGAGGCGTGGATGAGATGTGGGGATTAGGATAAGGCTGGGAACAGCAGGCAGGGAGTGAGGGGGCAACATGGAGTGTGGGTGGGTGGGTGGAGAAGAGTTTTGTCTGCCTGCACTTGTGTGTGTGAAACTGCAGAAAGGAGACTCTTGGAGAAGTCCCAGGGCACATCTGCCAGGGGGACCAACACTGAGGAGTTCATTTTAGCCTTGGACAGGGAGCCATTCATCCCTGGAAGAACACAGTAGGGTGGCATTTCTTTTAGGAGGTGCTGTCTTGTTTCTCTTCCAATGCATTTTTCTTTCCCCAGCCCCTCTCTCTCCCATTACTCTTTCATGTTCCTCCTCACTCTCTGTGCATCTTTCTTTTTTTCAGTATCCCTTTCTTTCCTTTCCTCCCAGGATCCTAGAATCCATCCAACTGCAGATTCTCCCAGAAGCAGGGAGCAAAACCCGCTTTTCTCGTTCTCACCACCTCGCCTCCCTATTGTATTTATCATACAAATACTGGCTGCATAATTACCAGAGCATTATCTCTAAACACACAGATTAGGAAAAGACACAGTGGCAGCAAAGATGAATTTCAGGGTCAGTCTGGTGGGAGATATTTTTCTCCATCTGTCAGGGCAGGAATCAACTGAGACACAAACAGCTGTCATGAACTGCAGCTCCCACTTTTCACGAGCACCTTCCGCAGAATCAAGGTGGAAGGTTCCTAAATTCAGCCACTTCTGGGGTTGTAAGAAGGCCACAGAAACGATCTGGGTGATACAGGGAGATCATGCAAGGTGTAGAGGCAGTGCCTCAGATGGGAATTACTGCTGCCCTGAAACGAGGGCTGAGTCTTTGCAGCTCCTTTAATTACTGCCGCAGCTCCAGTGGGATTAAATGGATGTCTGAGTGTGTGTTAGCATATGTTGGGGTGTGCTGTGCTGATAAACATCAGGCCCTTCACATGCCTGCAGACACACATGCCCTGCATGTTTACTGTCACTGATTCAGTGTCACCCGGAGCTGCAGACAAAAGGGAGGGAGGTGTTATCGATCCAGCCTTGCACCTTTGGGTGCTGGTGAGCCCTAGGCTGCTCCTAGTGGGAGGAAGGTGTTTACGGCCAGGTGGATGCAGAAGGTGCCTGTAGCCACAAACTGCTCTTGTATCAGCCATGCCAAGAAGAAGCAAGTGGAATAAAGAGAGGAATCGATGAGCCCGATGCCCGATAACCACAAATGCTCACGTGTCCCCGTTCTGTTGCAGGGCTGCAAGCTCAGACTGTCTTGGTCAATGACAGCGTCTCGGGGTTCATCGGCACGGATGTGGTGCTGCACTGCAGCTTCACCAACCCGCTGCCCAATGTGAAGATCACGCAGGTGACGTGGCAGAAGGCCACCAACGGCACCAAGCAGAATGTGGCCATCTACAACCCCGCCATGGGTGTGTCCATCCTGTCCCCCTACAAGGAGCGGGTGACTTTCCGGAACCCTTCCTTCAAGGATGGCACCATCCAGCTGTCGCGGCTGGAGCTGGAGGATGAGGGGGTTTACATCTGTGAGTTTGCCACCTTCCCGACCGGCAACCGGGAAGGGCAGCTGAACCTCACCGTGCTGGGTAAGGCTCTGGGAAGGCTCTGCAGGGTGAACCTCCAGTCCAACAGATCTGGAGAAATCTAAGATTCACATCCTGGGAGCTCAGGGCAGAGGTGAATTTTGGGTGTGAATTGTGATGGATTTTTAAGTTGAATGGGAAGAGGTGAAGAGCAGGGAGCCCCGGGCCAGGTGGTTCTGAGACAGCTGAGCTGTCACACCTCTGCTTCTTTCCAGGTCTTAGTTCCCCTTTTCCCTCCACCTACACTCCTAGTGCAGGTGCAGTAACAGTGACCACTTCCCTGTGGGCGTGGTGAGTTTTAATGAGCTGGGGGCTGTCAAGAGGGAAAAGACAGCAGAGCTTGTCCCTGGCGCTCGGGGTTGTGAGTGAACAGGCCCCACCCAAGGCCTACAGGAGCCATTTTCTCTCCAGTTTCAGTTCCTTCCTAACACAGGGGTGAAAACCTCCGGGAGGAAGGGATTGACTTTCCATGTATCTGTGCATTTAGGGCACCTCCACCATTGTTTCCCCATAAATGGCGCAGGTGGATGGCGCCAGGTGCATAGGCACTGCCATAAAGCAAGCATTAAGTGGGAATTATTGCTGGCAATTTGCAGAGCTCTGGACTCACCACAAGCTCTATCACAGCCTCAGTGGTGTTAGATGGCTCTTGGGATGCAGCAAACAGAGCAGCACTGCTTTTCTAACCATCCTTTTGCACCCTTTTCTCCTCCTCCTCCTCCTCCTCCTCCCTGCACTCCCCTGCAGCCAAGCCCACAAACTGGATGGAGGGCACCAAGAGGCCGCTTATTGCCAAGTCTGGCAGGACAGAAAAGATCTTGGTAGCCACCTGCACCTCCTCCAACGGGAAACCCCCGAGCACCGTCACCTGGGACACGAAGCTGAAAGGGGAGGCCGAGTTCCAGGAGATCCGGAACAGCAACGGCACCATCACGGTGATCAGCCGCTACCGGCTGGTGCCGAGCCGCGAGGCCCACAGGCAGCAGCTCATGTGCGTGGTCAACTACCAGCTGGAGAGGTTCACCGACAGCATCACCCTCAACGTGCAGTGTAAGGGGCCTGGGCACGGCTGGGAGGGCTCCCTGCTCGGGGCACAGGAGGGGATATGCCCTGGGAAAAGAGGGGTTTGTGAGGGGAGATGCTGGGCTGGTGAGGGGCTGCTGCCTTGTTTTTGAGAGTGGAAACTGAAGGGATGCTTTGGAATAATCGTGGGTTTTCTCTTTTTCTTGTCTTCTTTCTCTGCCTCTGCCATGTCCCTTTTGCCCCCTTCTCTCTCATCACCCTCCCTCACATTCCTTGTCCTGTCATCTTTCCCTCCTTGCAATCGATTCCCTTTTCTCACCCCTTCCCCCTCATCTCTTCCCATTTCATTTTCTCTCCTTTCCTTTCCCACAACTCTTTCCTCTCTCCTTTTCCCCTCCTGCTCTCCTCCCTTTCCCCCCTGCCACCCCTGCAGATGAGCCAGAAGTCACCATCGAGGGCTTCGATGGCAACTGGTTCCTGAACCGCAAGGATGTGAAGCTGATCTGCAAATCTGATGCCAACCCCCCAGCTCACACCTACGAGTGGAAGCTGTAAGTGTCCCCAGAGCCCCCCCTGCCAGCAGCACATGTCACCTCCCAGCAGAGACAGGGAGTCTCTGCAGACACCTCGCTCACCCTCTGGTCACTTGGGGCCTGGTGCCATTAGTGTCAGCGGTGTCACTCCAAGGTACAGCCTGTGCCTGTGGTGAAGGTGGCTGCCAGCACAGCGCAGCCTCAATATCCAGGGAAAACTTCCCATTCCCACCTCACTGGGATAATATTCTGCCCTGGTGATGTGAGGCAGCTGAGATGTGACAAGGTGATTCATGTGCCCAGCATCACCAAGTGCCTCAGGAGCAGAGCTGGAAAAGAACCCAGGATTCCCCTGCTTGGAAGGGGCACAAATAACACAAAATTTGTCTGTGTGTGAACAACCTTTCCCTGGAATCAGCTCCAGCAGCCCCCACGTGACTGACATTAAACAGCAACAATTCCTTGTCCTCCAGGTTTCCAGCTTTTGGCTGAACACACTAAAGGGACTTGAAAAGTGAGTGAGGGGTGTCTGGGGAGCCAGGTGGGGAATTGATGCAACCTGATGTGGTTCTCTCTGCCACTCTTTCTTCTCTGTAAGCACTCGTGTAGCTTTAAAAGAAGATCAAATGGATCCTTTCTTCTTTTCAGCTGGCATTTGTCATCAGGAGAGAGGCTCTCAATGTGGCTTTGCGAGGAGCACATTCTCTCTCATTCCACTTCCCAGATCAAACTGTTCAAAGTGAAAGTCTGAAGAGGATTGTTTTTCTTGCCTTTTTCCCTAGTTCTCCATCCCCAGCTCTCTCCATCTGTTGGTTCTGCCAGTCTGACTTAAACTCTGAGGGGCTCTCTGGGCTCCTCACAGCATTTCCAGGAAAGCAGAGATGCACCCATTGCAGCAGAGATGCCACTTGAGGCTATTTCTGTACCTCCTCCCCTTCCTGGGGGCTGCTGATGTTTTGCTCCTGCCTGGAATGTAAAACCCAGCTTGGATGGTGACGAGCAGCAGCCAGGGGAGCTGTCAGAGGAGGCAGCAGCCTCCTGGAGCATCCCACACCACCCTTTTGAGACGTGCCCTTGTCTCTGTAGGTTCAGGGCTCTGTAGGACCAAAGTTAAGGTGTTTTTCCATCAGCTCTGGGATCATTGGCTTGTTTCAGCTGGAAAAACCGTGTTTTCTGTACATGTGTGTCTATGTAGACGTGCAAAATCGGTGCATTTAGGCACTTCTTTACAATCCTAATTACACCCCCGTTATTCCCTTTTGTTTCTTACAAATTGCTGACAATATGTGCACATTTGGGTTGGGAGGAGGGGAAGGAATTACTTGAGTAATTTTTAATTGCCTAAGAGAAGTAATTACTTTACTTTGCTTCAGTAATTAAGAATAACCAGGCCATGTGTGTCTTTTCCCAACACACAGGGGCTTTTTTTTTTTTTCATTTTTTCATCTGCCTTTGTTCATTTATTTTCTGTATCTCTGGGTTTAGTTTTGCATTATTCCAGTTTCACACTTACCTGACTGTTCTGACACGGGCAGGGCTCTAAATCAACACTGCTCTCCTCGAGTTCGAGTTGCAATTAACACTGGCTGATCATGAGAGTTAAATGGGCAGAAAACTGAGGTAAAGCAGGGTCAGGTTGTGTCCCTTTCCTGCCTGCATTAATGGGAATTTTCCAGCTCCTGGACCTGCCCAAGGGCAGACACAGACCCAGAACATTGGTGTCACCTCTGCAACGCTTCTTGACCTCCTGGGTGTCACCTCCGAGGTCAAACATGGTCTTTGTGCCCCCCAGGCCAAACGGGACCCTGCCAGGGAGCGTGGAAATCCAGAACAACACCATCTACTTCAAAGGGCCCGTGTCCTACAGCGTGGCTGGCACCTACGTCTGCGAGGCCACCAACGCCATCGGGACACGCTCAGGCTTGGTGGAAGTCAATGTCACAGGTAGGACAGCCCCTGGGCTGCGCTGGAACGCAGAGAAGGAGGTGGGGAGGGAGAGGAGGGTGTGAGCAGTTTGCAGCTGCCACTCAATTCCACCTCCTCAGTCACCAGCGTCTCCTTTCAGGGGTGCGAATCTCGTGGTGCAGAGGGGGCAGTGGAGCTCTTGGCTCTGTACTGGTGTTGCGCTGGTTTGCCTTGGGTGCTTTTTTGCTCCTTTCCTCTCGTGGTCTTTTCCTTTCTCACACCAATTCAGTTTGTTCCCCCCTCGTCTTCTGCTCTGGATTCAGAGCGATCGTTGCACGCGTTAACAGCAAAGGCACAGCAGGGAGATCTCGGCCAGGACGAGGGGTGGGATGAGGATGTGCCCTGCCAGAAAGGCAGGAGATGGATGGGTCCCTTGTTTGGGATGGTGTTTGGTGTTTCTGCTGTTGGGCAATTCTCATGATTCTTCATTTGAGCTCCTTCCAGCGCTGGTCTTGCTCACCTGCCTGCCACGGGTTCCTGTGAGCGCTTGAGGAGCTCTGTGTGGGCTCCAGGAAGGAATAAGATCCCGGGATGCAGGGAAGGGATGCTGTGATGTCACAGGGGACAGAAGGAATCTGACGGCCTGCAAAGCAGTGTGGCCACGGGAGGGAAAGACGTGTGGGTACGCTGAGGTAGTGCCAGGGAGAGAAAGTCATGTCAAGAAATTGCTGAAAGAGAAGAAATAACATATGGCAATAGCCTGATTTCTGAATGTCAGAGTCACATTGCGAGGCATCGCCAAGGGGGAAAAGTGGCTGTGGGTGCTTTGAGAGCATGAAAGGGACGTTTATCCCACTCATTTGGGGTAAAAGGAGCAATTTGGGTTATCAGGCAGTGACCTGTGGGTCTCAGGAGGGTTGGAAGTGCCTCTTGGAGCAGTGAGGTGGAGCACAGCCACACTGGGCTGCAAACACCCCGGGCAGGATGGGCAGTGAGGCGAATGAATGAGGTGCACTGGGGGCTTCCAGGGCGTGGGGGATACAGGACAGGCTCCCAGGGCTGTTACCTCTTCCTCTGTCCAGCCCAAGGTGATCAGAGCCTCTCCTGCCACCCCAGTCCATGGGGAGCACTCTGACCTGAGAGTGATGAAAGTGCAGCCCCTGCACCAGCTTTCTCTGGTGGCAAATGCTGAGCAGGCGTAGAGCCGAGTCTGGGGCAGCTAAAATTAGCAATAACTCTGTGTTTGGCACCCTCAGCACCTCAGCTCCCCTCTCTGTACCGTGGCTAAACCAGGCTAATCTTCCTCTATCCAAGTGCTTGGAGGTCAATGGATGGGATGTGCTAATTAGATGCTAATTACCCGGTATTTATTTATGATCATTATCACTGTAGCAGGCCTTTAATTCACACCTCCTGTCCTGGATCCCTGCCTGCTGAGTTGTTCCTGGTACAGGCTTTTCTCTGGGGGCTGTTTCTTTTGCCAGCCAAAGGCACTGGAAGAACAAAGCCCTTTGTGCCCAGCCCTGCCCAACCACCCAAAACCAGGGCAAGGTCATGGCCAAAATCAGCTGCTGGCCATTCCAGGGGAGTTGTCACCTCAGTGTCCCTGGGGCAGTGCCCGGCACAAACCGAGCTGACTCCCTTTGGCGGCAGAAATCTATCCCACACAGTGTCCAGAACGCTGGGGCACGTTGGAAACAGTGAGCAGAGCTTAAAAACCTCCAGGCTCAGCCCCCAGATGCAGAGAAGGAGGTGGAACAGGGACTGAAGGAGACTTTGAGAGTAACAGGCTCTCACTTCCCATTCCTGCATAGCCTCTGCATCCCTTTCTTGCTGCCATTCTGCGTGTCCGACCACCCCATGTCATTTGTGGTGTCAGGACACCAGGCACAGGCCTCTCTCCACATTTCCTGCCCGTTTCTGATGTGTCTCAGCACCACGGTGGCACCCAGCTGGCTGCACGAGCTCACTCCCCAGGCACGGGCTCCTCTCGGGGCGAGGGGCTCTGGGTTCCCCCTCTGGGATTTGGAATTGTCTCTTTTCCCGGTGGTTTCTCAGAGGATGGGTAGAGCATCGTTCTCACGCCCCATCAGCACAGGGCTGGCAGGGGAAGTGGGGGCTGGCAGGATTTCTGGGGTTGGCTCGGTGTCTGCCCGCCTGTAATCCCGGCTGATTCCCAAAGGTGCCGGTTGTGGGGTTGAGGTTAAATGAGAGGGAATGAAGGGCACACCCACAGCTGCCCTGCTAGGAGGGATTAACAGCCAACCCCACAGGCCAGGCCTGCACCACATAGAGAAAAAAAAAAATCCTTTAATAATTCATGGGATCTGAATATGTTTATCCAGCTCTCCCTGAGGAGCGATTAGGCCGGTGCTGGGGAGGGCTCAGCCCTCCTCGCTCAGCTATTACAGGTACATTTGTTTGGGTCTTGCAGGCAATTTAGGGATTGTCAGTGGACCACGAAACCTCTTTCAAGAGCTGCATGCAATAAATGGAGTTCAATCTAGTGAGCAGCCAGCCTTGGGAGGAAAAAAAACAACACGGAAGGCTGATGCAGAGAAAACACTGCAGCAGCTTTTCCCCCTTCTGTCTCCCTGTTCTCCCCACTTTTGCCACCCAAAATCTTCCCTCCAGGCCCCAGAGAGGAAGAGTGCAGGGCTGGTTCGGCCCCCTGATGGGGAGGGCAATTTGTTCAGAGGGAGAAGGCTGAATGCTTCTATGAGAGTCATGGCGCATTAAAGAGATTGATAAGTGGAAATTTAATATTTTATTCCAGCAATCTGTTCCCATAATAGCTTCTCCTGCCTTGCAGGACCTTTGTCAGTCGCAGGCGAGCCATGTAGTGTGACATGTAACTATTTATTACGGGCGGTGGGTGACAGAGTAAAAGGCTGTGGATCTGGACTGCACGTGTGGGGTGGCCGTGCACAGAGACCTGGCTGTGGGCACTCACACCTGTGTGATCCCATTGGTATCCTGGCCATGGACATTCACCTGTGTGATCCCATTGGTATCCTGGCCATGGACATTCACCTGTGTGATCCCATTGGTATCCTGGCCATGGACATTCACACCTGTGTGATCCCATTTACATCCTGGCCATGGATATTCACCTGTGTGATCCCATTTACATCCTGGCCATGGACATTCACACCTGTGTGATCCTATTTACATCCTGGCCATGGATATTCACATGTGTGATCCCAATGGATATTCACACTTGAGTGATCCCATTGGTATCCTGGCCATGGATATTCACACATGTGTGATCCCAATGGACATTCACACCTGTGTGATCCCATTTTCATCCTGGCCATGGACATTCACACCTGTGACTCCTGATTTTCATCCTGCCCATGGAAATGGTTTTCCCAGACCTTCACGCACAGGGATGCCCGGCTGCACAGCCACGTGTCCATGCAGGAATAAAGCATTTGCATGTGGGAATGTGCATGGACTGAGGAACATGGGCTTTTCTGGGTGCAGCAGAGCATGGATGTGCCCTGGCCCTGTGCAGGAGACATTCCCCAACTCGTGCACCGGCTGCAGCCAGAGGAAGCACAAGGAGAAAGGGAAAAAAATGGAAAATGGACCTCTGAAGGAGACTCGCAGAGCTGGGGGAGCAGGGAGAGCCTGTGCCAGCAGCTCTGCAGCCCTGGCCTTGGATGTGCTACAGGCTGGGGAGGAGGAGAAGCTGGCAGGGGTTGCTGACCCCCCCCATTTGCCTGGCTTCCAGCAGGGAGTTATTTACACACCAGCAGCGCTCTTGTCCCAGCAAGGTCACTGCAAACAGCCCATGGGGCTCGCTGCAGCCGCCGCCACGCAGCACCGCGCTCGGGAAAGCCCTTTCCGGGAAGTCCTAAATCCCAAGCCCTGCAGCAGGTGCTCCCAAAGCTGGGCAGATTGAGGTGGGAGGATGCAGGGCCGGAGGGGCCAACGAGGAGCAAGCCTGGAGGGGGGGTCTGGCTGATGCTGATCTTCCGGAGCGGCTGCGCGTCCTGTCTGGTGGCATCTGTGCCAGCGGCCCCCGCGGGAGCAGGGCTTGACTGACAGGGGATAGGTGACCTGAGAGAGAGATTAAAACCTAAGACACGTTTGGCATCTGGCCTGAAAGCCGTCACACTCTGAAACGCCAGCGGCAGCTGCTGAACTTCTGGATTAGTTGCCAGCGGTTTTTCCACCCCCAGCCGCCCTGCAGGAACCCCTGGGAGGGAGAGGAAGGCAGGATCCCTTGGAAAGCTGGAGATGGACATGCAGAGGTGCAAGGGGGAGGGAGAAGGCCAGCAGCGCTCTGGGCTTCTCAAATTGAAGCTTTGTCCCGAGGTTTTTCCTTATCTCCCCTCGTGTACACAACTTAACACGGGGGCAAAGTCCTGGGACAATTTGGCGTGGGCTGTTCCGGCAGGGAGAGTTTGCCATCAGCAATCCGGCTCCTAAACAAACCCCACGGGGTCACTGCTGTGTTTGCTGAGGCCATCTGGGAACTGGGAAGCCCTGTGAGTACGTTGGAATTCAGGTTCCTGTTCTTCCCTGAAGCTGCTGTTCACATTGCAGTGGGTGTTTGGTTTTCCAAGGTGGAAGGAAATCCAGAGCCTTCCTGTGGAAGAGCTTGGGCTGACACATGCCCAGCAGGTAATTCCTGACGGAGTTTGACATTTCCCTCAGTGCCCGTGGCTACAGGGAGAATTTGGGCTGGTGCTGGGTTTTCCCTTAGGATTGAGGGGAAGAGGATGGTGATGGGCCTTAAAGGAAAAACATGTCCACAGGAAGCAGTCTTTTAAAATATCCCAGCAGATGAGCAGAAGAGTTTTTGTATGCTGGTTTGCCGTGGATCTGCATATCACAGAGGAATTACTGGGTGTCTAAAAATACCATTTTTCTGATCTGGGCCTTTCCTGTCCCTGGGAGCAGCCTCCTGTCCCTCTGGGTTCTCTGATGTCTAATGAGGTTTAGCTCCCACCTCTAGCAAGGATCCCACTCCAGCCTTCTCCAGGAGCTTTCTAATGGGGATAATTCCAGCTCGTTCTGTCAGATAGCACTAAAATGGGCCAGCAGGTTCAAAAAGCAGCAGATCAAGGATTGATGGACAGCCGGGATGATTTGCATGCGCCTCATTTTTACTGAAAAACAGCCATTAGGAGAAAGATGGGATTTTTGTAAAACCTGTACTTTTGAAGCCACTCCTATGACGGGGAAGGTTTGGGGAAGTTTGATGAGCCCCGGGGTGTTGCAGGGAGAACACAGGAGATGCCCAGAGCCTTGCAAAGGGATCAGAGAGAACCTGTGGGCTGGGCCAGGTGCCAGGCTGAGCCCGGGGTGACCTCCTGTCTCCCTGCTCTCCCAGCTGCTGTCCCCAAGGTCCGGCTGCTGGCACAGGGACAGGAAGCTGGGCTGAATGCAACAGCTGGCAGAGGCGGGCACGGGCAGATAGTGTTGCTGCTTTAATTCCTATTCATACAGCACTCCCTCTTTTTATAAGGGCTGGGGGGTGGCAGGCGGGGGGGAGGCTTTTCATGCTGGCATTAAAGCCTGGCTTGTTCCCCCTCCCTCGGCTCCGCTGTCTCCTGTTTCTCCAGGCCGCTTTTCACAGCGGCTTTAATTCTCTCCAGACTCTTCCTAATGGATTTTTCACGTGGGGCCCCCGAGCACGCTCAGGCATCGCAGTGGTTCCCAGAAATTTCACGCCCCTCTCGGACACAAAAAAAAGGGGATCCTTTTCCCACACTTCCCCCTCTCTCCCTGGGGCTGCTCTGTTTACACCCGGGACACGAAACAGGGCGGGGTGGCCAGAGGGGTGGATCCCAGTTTGTGGGGCTGGCAGATGTCCTGGTGGTTAACGGACCTGGATGCTGGATGTGGGGACAGGTGACACGCTGGGCCCCGCTCACCACCTGCCAGCGCCTTGTCACAAGGCACGGCCCTTCCCGGGAACTCCGCTCACATCCCGGCGCATCCCAGCGAGGGTCGCGGCCGTGCCCACCCTGCTCAGCGCCGGTCTGTGCCGCCATCCAGTGGCAGTGCCGGGCTCTGGAGCGGCCGGACCCCCTCCTCCCCGGACACTGACCCCTCCCCGGGGTCACCCACCGTCCCCACCGCACCCCCAGAGCCTCCCTGTCCCGGCTCCGGAGGGAGGATGAGGAGGGGGGAAGCTCTGTGGGTGAGGAGGGAGTGATGGGGGGCTGCTGGCGGGTGATCTTCCCCCTGTCCTTCTTCTGCCTCCCTTCCCACAGTCTGGGTTTGTTTTCTCTGGCATGGGAACGGGGCCACGGCGAGGAGGATGGGGATGGGATGCGGGGAGAAAATAGTTCCCTGCCTGAGCGATGTGTGAAATGCACCAGGGACGGACGGATGGATGCGTTCCCGCGCGTGTCCGCGGCGTTGGCAGTGCCAGGGGGTGGCACGGGGGCGGCGAGTGCTACAGCAGGGGTGGGCAGCACAAAGGGCAGGGAAAAAATAAATATCTCCGGAGAAAGGTAGGAAAACATCCCCCTTTTCTCTTCACACGTCCAACCTGGACTGTTAATGAGGCTTTTAGCAGAAAAGTGGGCCAAGCTCCTTTAGAAATCAGGCACAGCCTCCCCCTCTCAGATCTGCTCTCCCGAGCTGGGAGGCAGCGGGATCAGCGTGGTTGGAGGGATCTGCACACCCCGTCTGGCTCTTTTCAGGGTAGGTTTGGGGACCTGTGGGGCCGTGCACGGAGTCAGCCCTGCGGTGGGGAACAGCAGGGTGCTAGGGGCCTTCAGAGCTGTGGGAGAATGAAAGATTGAGCCCCTGGGGCCTGAGCCAGCTTGCTGGGCTTCCCCATCTCCCTCTCAGCCTCCAGGGCCTTGGGAATCGGGCACCACTGAGGTTGTGACAGCGAGGAGCAGCCCCGGGGAGGTGGCTTGGGCAGGGGGAGAGGGTGCAGTGTGGATGTTGTGTTGTGTGAAGCTGAGCCCTCGGCAGGCAGGACTGTGAGGGGACGACGTGACTGTCCCTGGTGTCCCTGCAGAGAGGCTCTGCACGAACCAGCTGGCTGGGACAGCCTTCTGTTGATGCAACATGTGGCTTCCTTTGGCTTTTCACAACCAGGCCCCAGCTCCCCGTGCTGCAAGACATGCCCTTGGTGCTTCTCTGAGGCTGTCTTTGGGAATAAAATGCTGGCTCCTGCCTGCGCAGCATCTTGCTGCTCATCCTGGCTGCGGCAGGGACCCTCCATCTGTCCCCCAGCCCACACTCTGCCCAGTGGGCTGCTCTCTGTGTGGGTTCAGCCTCAGGAGGCTTCACTCCAGGCAAGTCAGCACTGCAGAAACCAAGAGGCTGTTGTTGGGTTGGTGTCTCAGGAAAGGCAGGAATTAATCATCTTTCAGGCACAAAAAAACCCAAGACATTTATGGCTCAGGCCAGCAATTGCTCGAATTCAGTGCCCTTGTCCAAAACCTGCAGCTGTTTCAGTGCCTTCACTCGGGGGGGGCTCTTTCCTCCCCTCTCCCTCAGTGCCTGGGCTAAGCTGTGCTGCAGGAGCCCCACTCCTGCCAGCAGGGAGGTGGAAGGGGGTGGGCAGCAGTCACTGCCTCACGTCCCTTTGGAATGTGCTGCCTTCGAGCCCCCCTTTCCCCACCACCCCAGCCCGCCTGCGCTCTGGGATGCTGAGCTTGCTGTGGGGTCTGCACCTCTCCTGGGGGAAAAAGTGAAGGCCAGGAGGCTCCAGGGCTGGCAGCCAGGCCTGAGGGGTGGGAAAAGCACCGGGAGAGGTCTCACGTGCAAGGACAAGGCTGCCACGAGGCATTAACCAGGCGCCTGCTGCGTCAACTGGGAGGCAGGTGAAGGGCTGAGACAGCCATGTGGTGGTAATGCCTGCTGGACACGGTGTTCAACAGGCTCTGAGCTTGGCCACGGGCTCTAACTGTGCCCAGGAAGGTTGATTGAAGTCCTGCCTCAAACTTTATCTGTGCCAAAGTGTAGGTGTTGAACTGCATGAAAGAGGAGAGAGCTGCTTTCTCATCTCTTTTCTCTGCCTCTTTTTGAGTTATTTATTTATTTTTTTTAAAATAGGTCAGGGTAACTGTGGGAGCAAGATCAGCAGGAGGAGTGGCACTGTGCTGGCCAGGGAAGGGAAAGGAGCAGTGGGAGGGCTGTGTCCTTGTGCTGCAGGGTCAGCACATGGGGTCAGGAGCCAGCAGGGCTCTGGGCAGCCACAGGGCGCCTGTGGGTGGGGGGTCACAAGGTGCTGCTGCCTTCTGGCCCCAGCTGGTTCTGATCCGGGCTGGGATGTGAGGAGAGTGATGCAGAGCTGGTGGGTCCAGCGTGGCACCTCTGTGAGCAGCTCAGTGCCCACCCTCTGACGGGCTTTGGGGTCTTGCTCCCCGTCAGGAGCACTTTCTGGGAAACTGGAACTGGAATTCTGTCACCCAGTAACACGGAGCGCGTCCGGACTCAAGACACGGGGCTGGTGGGATCTGAGCACGCCCGGAGACACCAGCAGGGCTGGGGAGGGGAACCACTGCTTCCAGCCTGCTGGGCTCCTGCACGAGGCTTGGCCAGCTTGGCACGGCACCTTCCCCTTGCTGAGGCAGAGCTGATCCCTGTGAGGATGCCCCTCTTCCCCTTTCCCCAGTTTTTCCCTTCCCTGTTCCTTACCCTCATCTTCCCACCCCCTCACTCCCCCCAAACTGGCAATGAAAGCATGGAGGGGAGGGCGCGTTTCCGCATGGTTTGACACTGTTCCCCCTTCCATCTGTCTTTTCCTACCCAGAATTTCCCTACACCCCGTCTCCAATCGATGATCACAAATCCATGGTGCAGCCGAACATCCCCACACCGGTGATTGGGGGCATAGTGGGAGGCGTCTCGCTGGTCCTGGTGGTGGCCGTGGTGCTCTTTGTGGTACTCCGGCGCCGGCGTCACACCTTCAAGGGTGACTACAGCACAAAGAAGCACGTGTACGGCAATGGCTACAGCAAGGCCGGCATCCCACAGCACCACCCACCCATGGCCCAGAACCTGCAGTACCCCGACGACTCGGACGACGAGAAGAAGCCGGGCCCCTTGGGCGGCAGCACCTACGAGGACGAGGACGAGGACGCGGGAGGCGAGCGCAAGCTGGGCGTCCCCAAAGCCTACGAGGAGGACGCCAAGAGGCCTTACTTCACCGTCGACGAGGGCGAGGCCCACCCCGAACCTTACGACGAGAGGACACTCGGCTTCCAGTACGACCCCGAGCAGCTCGACCTGGCCGAGAACATGGTGTCGCAGAACGACGGGTCTTTTATTTCCAAAAAGGAGTGGTACGTGTAGCTCCACGCCCCTGCGCTACACTCACACGCGCTCACGCTCACGAACGCGCTCGCGAGCGGTGCCCTCCCTCCCCCCGCGTCCCTCCGAGCACACCCACGCCCGCCCCGGCCGGCCCCGCACAGACTTTTCGGATGCTCCCAGCAGGATCGGGCGGGGCCGGCGGGGAGGGAGGGCGGCTTTGCTTATGGATCATTTTTGGGGGGAGGGGG
>VXBT01010550.1:84920-140077 GCA_013400235.1 Oriolus oriolus | reverse complement strand
TTTTTTTTTTTTTTTGGTAAACTGTGTTGTAAGTGCTTTTGTAAAAAATAAAAAATAAAAATGATAATAATAATAATGTAATGGACTTTTATGATTTTGGTTTGGCTTTTTTTTGTTGATTTTTTTTTTGTTGTTTTGGTTTGGGTTTTGTTTTTTTGTTTTCCATCCTTTGTAATTTGTTCGTTTGGAGTCCTGGGGTGGGGGGGTATTTTCATGGTTATAATTTGTGTGGGTGGGGTGTTGCATCGCCCTTCCTTTTACTTGTATAAAAAAACCAATAGTGGCTCAGCTGTGGAAAAAAAAATGTACTTTTTTATAAATAAAGAATTTTAAAAAAAGAGACCTTCTCCTTCTGTTTGGTGCATCCGTGGCTGCGTCGCCGTGCACTCAGTGGGAGCTGTGAGGGGAGTCACAGCAGCAGGAATGGCACCTGTTTTCCAATGGTTTGGGTTGGAAATATCCCAGGATATGCTGTATTTTTTGGAAATCCTAGATATTTGTATTTGTATTTTGGAATGGGAGTTGCTTGCAGGGGAAGGCTGAAGGTTAAGGGTTGAGAGAGAGCCCCACAACAGCCATGGGCTGGAGAAGGTGGACTGGGAATGGCTGGGTTTGCCACTGGCATGGTGGTTTTGTGTGGAATTCTTGGACAGCAGATCCAGGATAGAATAAAGGAAGCTGGGAGCGCTTCCCTTTGTTGATGTAAACTTTGAAATTCCTTGGCTGAGGCCCAAAGCTAACCTGAGCTTAAAAAAACAAATGGCTAGAAAAAACACAGGGCAGAAAAATCCATCCAGAAACCTGTGAAAAGTGAGGACAGGTGTCTGTGGCTGAGGAAGTTCTCACTGCTGGCTGCAGCAGATGGGACAGGCTATTGGAAAAAATGCCAATATTTCGCTAGAAATGTGGAATTAGCTGGTGCCAGGGACACAGGAGGGACACGGGAGGATGTTTTATCGTGCAGCACGTGCCTGCCGTGGCAATGGTGCTTCCAAACCCTCTGCAGGCTCCGGGGTGCTCAGGGGGAGCGGAGCCACGGCACATCCCCATGCCCCTGTCGCTGCTCCCTGCCCTGGGAAGGACACTTGGCCTTCCCTTTCCCCAGCTCCCTGGCCGTGCATGGATGCCACAAAGGAAGCCTTGTTCCCAAAGATCAAGGCCAGGCTTTTGCCAGGGAGGGAGAGACGAGGCAGGCAGGACATCAGGGGGGAGCGTTCGTGCTGTCCCTGCGCTGCTATCAGCAGGCCCCCTGGCATTCCTCTGGGAAAGTGGGATACTCCCTGGGAAGGGGATTTTGCACCCAACTTCAGCATGTGGGTGGAGGCCTGAACCTAAATCTGTGTGCTCCCCCCAGTGCTCCCCATCACACAGGGAAGGGGATGCTCACCCAAATTCGGACTCGGACTGGTCTGCATGAGCTGGAGGGCGAGGGAAATGTTCAGGGTTAGGCTGGGGAGGAGCGGTTTGGTCCCTGGGGCTCGTGCCAGAGCAGCAGGAGGCCGGTGCCAGGCTGGTGATCAGTGCCCTGTGTGCAGCCTGGCAGGAGGATCCTCCGGCCCCTGTGCTGCTCACGGAGCCAGGTCTCAGTCGTCCTGCTTTGGGAGGGATTGGAGAGAGCCCTGGGAATGCTGTCCTCATGGAAGAGGAGGAAAAACCAGGCTTTGAGGTGACCAGGGGAGTTGTGAGCACTCTCTGGGCTGGGTCCATCTCTCCACCTGTTTTCCCCCTCTCATTTCCCCCGTCAGCCGTGGCCAGTGCTGGAAGTACAGCTTTCCTTCAGGAGTGACCACGGCCCCGAAAGAACCAGCTCCCAGCAGCTGCCTCAGCCACTGCAGCCAAGTTTGGGGGTGGAGAGGGACGAAAGGAGCCCTGGGGAGCTGGGGCTGAGATGGGCAGAAGGACAGGAGGGGCTGTCTTGGCTGGGGTGAGCCCCTGGGAAATGCTGCTCCGGTTTCCCAGGCCAGGCCTCAACAGCTCAGCGATGATGGATAAAACCCACGGCCTGGGGCCTCTTCTCAGCAGCTCGGGTTGCAGGGGGCTGCAGGCAGCAGGAGCAGCCCCCCATGCAGTGCCCCCGAGGGTTGGGTGTCTCTGGAACCAAGCAGGAACACGCTGGGGGTGTGGGAGTGCCAGCAGTGCCTGCAGCCCACGGAGAAATGGCAGCGTGGCTTGGATCCCTTCTCCAAGGCCCAGCCCTGCGGGAGAGCCCCGAGTGATGCCTTAGGTTTTAGCTTTTATATTTTCCAAATTCTGTATTCTCTGCATTCCCAGTGTGTGGCTCTGAGCTGCCCTGCAGCCTGTCAGCTGCTGCTCTCTCATGCTCACACAGACATAACAAAGCCTCTCCAGGCCTGCTCTGCAAGGACACCCAGCCCGTCCCAGGCCCAAAATGTGTAACCCAGCACCTTGAGAAGGGGGGCGAGCTGAGGGGCAGTTCCATCATTAGCTAAAGTTTAATTGGCCAATTTCTGCTGATCTGCAAATGGACCAAACCTGTAACAGTGTGAAGAACTCGTGACTCGGGGTCCATCTCGGGTGCAGCCTTTGGCCTGCCCAGGGTCTCTGCCTCTGAAGGCCTTTCCAATAAATATCCACCTTTATTCCCTCACTCCTGGCCAGTCTCTGTTTCCAGCTTGGCCTTTTGAGGCATCACAGCAGCAGCAGAGGGGCAAGGCAGGAGCTGGATCGGGGCAGCAGGAGATGAGGCAGAGAACGAGGCTTCTTTTGTGGCATCCATGCACGGCCAGGGAGCTGGGGAAAGGGAAGGCCAAGTGTCCTTCCCAGGGCAGGGAGCAGCGACAGGGACACGGAGATGTGCCATGGCTCTGCTCCCCCTGAGCACCCCGGAGCCTGCAGAGGGTTTGGAAGCACCATTGCCACGGCAGGCACGTGCTGCACAATAAAACATCCTCCCGTGTCCCTCCTGTGTCCCTGGCACCGGCTAATTCCACATTTCTAGCGAAATATTGACCTTTTTTTTGTGGCTGTCGTGTGCTCAGTGCTGAGCGTGGGCCAGAGCAGAGCGGGATTCACCTCCCTGGAAGTGGGAGATGAATTCAGGGCTGGAATGGCCCTGGTGGGGGTGCAGAGCCAGTTCCCATCCTGAGCGTTCCATCGGCTTTCCTGGCTGCAGTGGGGTTTTCCTGCCGCCCGCACCAATGAGTT
This sequence comes from Oriolus oriolus, assembly GCA_013400235.1. Classification (NCBI taxonomy): domain Eukaryota; kingdom Metazoa; phylum Chordata; class Aves; order Passeriformes; family Corvidae; genus Oriolus; species Oriolus oriolus. Next base: position 136,912 of record VXBT01010550.1, on the reverse strand, counting down.
GGAGTGGGATTTGTGGTGAGGGAGAGACAGCCCAGGGTAGTCAGGGAATTTCCAGGGAACCTGCCCGATATCCCCGGCACAGCACCTGGGATTCACACCCTGCACAACACCCAGACCAGGGGGATCTCCCAGGGATCCACACTCAGAACTGGAAGTGCAGGAGCCAAAGGGCTCCAGCAGGCTGAGGGAAGGGCAGGGACTGGGAGATGTCAAACTGGGGAAGGGGCACTGGAAATAGGTCGGGTCACTGAAATACGTCACCTTCAATCCCAAATTCCTTGTGAGGTGAGAGGCAAGTCCTGCTCCAGTTCAGCTCAGAGCACTCGAGGTCACACACAGCCCATTAAATCTCCTCCAGCTACTGCTGGAGAAATGGAACCAAGAGAAACTCACGGTGCCGGCTGAATTACTTGTAGCAACAAATACGTTTGATTAGGGTTGGGGTTTTGTTGGTTTTTTTTTTTTTTTCATTTTCAAATTATTTGCCATCTCGAGTTTGATTTGTGTGAACATATTTGTTGGAGGAAATTGCTTTATGCAAATGGATTCCAGCTGAGGGACCTGTGACACCAGAAGTGCTGTTGAGCCTCAGATGCCCTCAGTGGTGCCTGGCAGAAGGCGAGGGGGGCTGGTTCTCTCCTCCTCCTCCAAACAAGGCATTTCACAGCCTTCCCAGATGTGTTTAGATGCAGCCTGGCTTTAGAGAGTATTTGCAGAACAAGGCTCAGCCCGTAAAAAAAAAGAATAAAAAATGGATGCGTGTTGCACTGCTGGAATTTCACATCCTAGCGAGCAGAAATCAGAGAGCCAGGCTGACATTTTCACCTGAAATGTAGGTTAAAAATGTTGTATCACCCTCCAGGGGCTGAATTATTGAAAGGCAGTGATTTATGGATACCTGCCATCCGAGCTGCTCCCTTCACCTCCGCAGCTGAGGTGAATGCGGCCTCATCTGACTAAGCCCAGCTCAAGGTGAGTTAGGGACGCTCCTTCCTCCACAGATTTCACAACTGCTGCACCAGCCCCAGGTCCTGGTAGGAAGCAGGCAGAGGGTTCTGTCTGAACGGTTTGGAATTTGGGGAGGAAAATGGTTTGAATGCGAACAGTAAATGCTCTTTCTCTGCCTCTGCGCAGAAGACACTGCCCTGTGGTTTGCTGGGGAGATCAGCGCTGGCTAAATCCCGGCAGGTGATCGGGGATCAAATCCTGAGGGATCAAAGGGAGCTGTGAGAGGAGAGGGGTTCTCTTTTCCCTGGTTTTCAAGTCCTTTTCCTGCCTCAGCCCCGGGTCCTAGGTGCACCTTCCCTCCCTCCACCCACGCCGAGCCACCGCTCACCCCATGGAGGGGAGGGAGGGTGTGGGAATGCTTCCATCTCTCCCTTATCCCCCTGTCCCTCCCAAACTCCTGCCAGCCTGTTTTCCTCACGGTTTGGAAAAGAAATTTGCCAGCTTCACACCTGTCAGGTTTAACTGATTGCCCGTGGCGCGGAGAGGGAGGGAGGGAGGGGAGGAGGGACTCCATCCGTACAGCTCTGCTCGCCAGGGGAAATTCCTCCACTCCTCATGGAATAAATGCTCCATTTCCAGCCTCACCCCACTGTCCTGCTGCAGCTCCCAGTCCTTCCAGTGACCACGTCCCCATAACAATGGACAGTGGCTCTCTGCTGGCACACAGCTCTGTCCACCCAGGGAGCTGATCCCACCCCGAAACGCCCGTCCCGAGGTCCATAATTCCCCCAGTGTGCCCGGCCCAGCTGCTGCCAGCTGTGCTCTGAATGCTGCAGCTGTCTGGGGTTATGAATGCAATGGGAATGGGGTGGGAATGCCAAGTGGGAATGGCTCGAGTGAACACTGCCCAGGAACGATGGCGTGGGGGGCTTTGCAACGGGGAGGAATCCTAATTAAATAGAAATTAGTTACTTAAATGGTCACTTCCCGGGGTTTCGTTGACGTCCGATTAACTGAACTTTTAATTTGCATAAGCAATAAATGTTTAATTATGTTATTAATATATTTGAGTTGAGGAGCTTATGGGGTTTTATAATTGGCATTTAACTAGATAGTTCCAGCATATTAACGGGTGTTTTATAGCTCCGTGTGAGCTTCCCCAATTATAACTGACCTAAAAATTTGCTTGGAGGACCTGCCTTGAAAGTGTTACCTGAGCAACAGAAGAGGGGGAGGCGAAGAGGAGGATGTTGGAGCCTGTCCCCAAAAGGAGGGATGTGCACAGGCAGCTCTGCACCCTCCACCGAGGCTCTGAGACCCCGGTCCCATCCCCAGGGTATCCTCTCCTCAAGGCCCTGTGTCACACAGGGGTCACCTCCCTCTCCTGGCACCCAGCTGAGCCCAGAGGCTGACACCCAGCAGGGGATTGGGGTGGGGAGGAGATTTAGAGATGGGCAGGGCTTGTCTTGGGTCAGGGGGTGACCTTGTGACTGAGCAGCTCTGGCAGCCTCTGTGTTGCACTCCCAAATCCTGTCAGTCATTCTAAATCTATTTTCCATCCCATCTCTACACTCGCTTTGATGACATGACTGGTTTAGTAGGCAAAAAATGACATTGTGTTTGACTGACAAGGCCCATTTCCCATGAACCTTTAGACTGGCACTGATTACATTCCTGCCTTTTAATTCTTTATTAACTGGAGCCTGTGTTTGCATTTTCTGTGGTGCCAGGGAATCACCCCGTAGGATTCGAGTCATTCTCTGTGCCCTCCTCCATTCTGCTGGAGTTTAACCTTCTCAAATTTAACTGTTTTGACAAACAGTAAAAAAACAACAGCAGCGAGTTAGGAACCTCCTCAGCTGAGCCTCTCAACCCCTCTGTTTGCTCGTAATAAGCAGAGTATCCAAGGAGATGGTGTCCAGCAAGCTCCTCAGCCTTGTCATCCTCAAACACAGGGAAATTGTTCTGTCATCTCAGAAGCCACAAACAAATGTGTGCCGGTCTCCAGAGACAGATCATGAGCAGTTATCCAAATCTTCTGCCTTTTCTGAATCATTGCAGCCCTCTTGACCGTATCCACCTGCTGGAGTGCCTATGGAACAGTGCAGGGATGCTGTTTATTCCTGTTGTATCCCCAGGGAGAGCCTGGCTTTTGTATCCATGGCCTGCCCGTCAGCTTCTCTGTCCTGCTGCCTGATTGCTCCCTTTCCTGCCTCTCCACCTGATCCATCCTGGAGAAGGGGGAAGCTCCATGTGTCCCAGCTGAGTGAGGCTCCTTAGGTGAGGGGAGGTGGGAAGGTGTGTGAGAAGCCTTTCAGTGCTGAGGGAGAAATCAGGAAAAGGGGTCGGGAACGTGAAGCCGGAGTTGTTTTCTGCATCAGGTCCCTCTCCTGGAGCAGGATTGGGTGGGGGCAGCTGGGGACACCAGGGCAGGGGCAGTGACACTCCTGGGGGGTGTGTGAGGGGCAGGAGGGGAGGCAGCAGGTCAGAGCCACAGGAGCGTCCAGCAGCTCCATCCTCTCACATCTGGCAGCTCCCTCCCTGCTCCGGGAGGCTGCAGAGTCTGGACTGCTGCAGCTCTCAGGGGGTTTTGGGAGAAGAGGGTGTGAGGAGCAGCCTGGAGCCCTCCCTGCTGCTGCAGCCGCCAGGGGACAGAAGGAGGGCTGTCCCCTGTCCCTGGCCAGGTGGCAGGGAAGCAGAGCAGCTCCTCCTCGCCCTGCCGTGCATCCCCTGGGTCCCCCCCGCACGGATGCGAACGGGAGGTGAGCTCATCCTTCGGAGACATCCAGGCCACAGCTGCCCGGTGCTGTAAACACCCCGAAGGCAGCAGGAGACAAACACGGCCCGGGGCACACGGCCAGGCAGAGCGAGACGTTCCCAGGAGTGCTGCTGGGGATTGTTGAGCAAATTAACTCTATTAACACAAATGATGAGAGCCTGAGCTGCAGTTCCCGGGCCTTCTATCTGACAGGATTCATCTGGTGGCTGCTTGTAATAGCGTGACCTTAATGGGCTCATCAAGGGAGCGGGGCTGGGGCTGGGGCTGAGCACGGGTTTGGGAGCGCGCTGAGCTCTGGGCAGGCTGCTGCGAGCAGGACAGACACGCTCTGGTGTAATGGGCTGCAGGATCCGGCCCCTCCATCCCTCCAGGAGAGGCAATTTCAAGTGTCATCACCTCCTCGAAACTGTGCGGCAGAAGAAATAAATTACTAAAGGGATTTGATTGTTCATTACTCTGCCAAGCTGCAAGGAAATGAAGCAGAACTGAAATTAAGGGCTGTGAGGCAGAGGAAGTGCCAGAGAACATTTCCCTTCTTCTCCAGGGCTCATCTTCTCCCCCAGAACAGGCTGGGGTGCTCCCCATCCTGCAAGGCCCTGGCTGTGGGAGGCAGGGGGGGTCTGTGGGGTTGGCCAGGCAAGGAGGGGAGAGGGCAGGTGGGTTTGGGGTGGGTTTGAGGTGGTTTTGGGGTGGGTTAGTGGCAGCAAGGTCGTGTCTGCCCCCTCTTTGCTAGAGCGGCACAGAGAAGGAAAACCAGCCCAGGGAGAGGGATCTGTAGAGGAGTTCCCACCAGAATCCTACAGAATCCTCACCCCTGCTGGATCCCACGGGGTTAACACCCTGCTCTCACCGCTGCAGCCAAACCCCATCCTCGTTAGTGGCCACTGGCAGCATGAAAAGGGAGGTCACCAGGGGCTAGGGCCACATTCCAGACATGTTTTTGCGGCCAGCAGCTCTTTAACCAGATGTTATTTAAGCAAGGATGGTGCTTCCTGCAGGGGAGGAGAGGACAGGGACAAACTGGTCGTTAGTGGACAGAGCCTCGCAAGGCAAAGCCATTCCCTGGCTGGAATGTGCGTGAAATCCCCACCAAAGCCAAGCACATCCCGGCGTCCACTTCAAAGCAGGCACCCCAGGGAGGGCTGGATCCTCTCACCACACTTCCAGGCTCTCCCAAAACCTCATCAGAAGCTGGAGAGCGGCTTGAAAAGCCTCAGAGTGCCAGTTGGGCTGGCAAAAATGACAGAGGGAAGGAAAGTGGTCGGAGATCTTCAAGGGATGCTGTGATCAGTACCCAGACAAGGCCATGGCCGTGCTGGGAATGAGCTGAGGACCCAGGGGTTACCCAGATTCCTGGGCTGCAGTGGAGGGAAATTAGAGAGGGGATAGAGGGATTCCCACTTGTGGGAGGGACAGAAAGGACAGTGCAGAGGGGTCAGGGGAATTAGTTTAACCGCCCTTGGGGACAGTGGTTTTTGTCCCCATCACACGCACAATAAAACCAGGACGCTCCCAGCACCCCTTTGCAGGGACCAGCAGCGCTGTGTGGGAGGCCAGCAGCACGTTTTGGGGGCCCAGCCCGTGCAGAGGGGGATTTCCAGGGATGTGAGGCACTGTCAGGATCGCAGCCATGCCTCGGCACTCGCCTGTGTGGTGGCTGATTGTGTAAGTGAGAGTTACATCAACAAACACCGCGATGGGAGAGGCTGTGACGGCTCTGAAAATTCCATCTGACTTATATCAGGGCACGGAGGCAGAAGAAGCAGCTCTGCCTTCCTTTGGGTGTTTAACCTTTAGCTGGCTGCGCTGCAAGATGTGGAATAGGTCAAGATTATCTCGAGTCAGGATGTTCCTTGCTGTCAGACCTTTGGAGGCTTTCAAGCCTAATCAGGAAGAAAGGAGACCTAATCAGGGGAACAGGCAGCATCCCTCAGCCAAGGACACCCTGGAAATAACAAGTTTTAAGGATGTGGTAAAGGAAGATGGTGCTGTCTATCAGTGGAACAGACAGCAGATAACATCCCTTACTGCAGGACCTCCTGGAACCCACGAGCCTCAAGGATGTGTTAAATCAAGATGCTGATGGATGTCTGCGTGTGCATTGCTAACCTGACAAAATATTCAAGGCCTGTGTGTCCTACAGCTGAACTGTCTTCATTATAAATCTGAAAATCACGTCAAAAAGACCCTGCCCAGGTGAAAACCCTTCCCCTGAGCATGAGTAGAAGTTTGCTGGGGTTACATAACTGGCATGGGAATTACTGACATGCTTTTGTCTCCACGTGAAGCCCAGGCACTCCTCCTGCTCAGAAAACCCTGCCGGCCACCTTTCCTGACCAAATCCGAGCTCAGGTCCAGCTGCCTCTCTTTCTGCCACCAGATGAGCAGCACTTGGGGGCAGAGCTGGGGCTGGGTCCTGCCGGGGGTGAAGTGGTGCTGCAAGCCATGAACTGCCCGTGGGACGTGGGTTGGCGTTGGCACAGGGCAGAACCTCGCTGCCCAGTGCAGCCTGGGCACCTCCACTGCGGTGAGGGGAGCTCTGAGCTGGGTCTGAGGGGGCCTAGGTGGGAGCAGAACGAGCGGCTCTGTTCCCCTTCTCTCCACTTCCAACCAGGACCAAAGCAAGGCCCGTGAGGATCCTGGACCCAGGGAATGCTGCTGCCGAAGGGCTGAAGGCACCTCAGCCTCCCACACTCATGGTCCAGTGCCACTGGTGCAGCTTTCCCAGCAGTGTCTTGCCCTCCTTAATCCCCTTTATCCTCTGGCTGCTTGGCTGTCCCTGGAAGGGATTCACTGAACATACACAGCCCGGAGAGCGGCCCCCAGAGAAACCCGCCCCACCCCTCTTCCCCCAGACTTCAGATCCCTTTAAACCCCCGGTGCCTTGCAAGCCCTGCTGTTTATCCTCCCCTTTGGCCTATCAGCTCCCCCAGCTCGGGCTCGGGCTCTCCTGGGAACAGCTTTCCATTAACCCTTTGCAAACAAAAGGCATCACGGCAAGGCTGGGACCAGCTTGTGCCTGGGGGTGTGCGCTCTGCTGGAGCGTGTCTCAAATTAGCCAATCCTGCTCCTGCCTTCAGAACCAAACCGGGGAAGTATTTGTTCTGCCAAGCTTTTCAACTCGGTTTAATTTAGCTCTGTGAACTTGTCTCAGGCTCCCTGGAATGTGTCAGGTGGGGTGTATTATAAATATGCATCATCTGAGCTCATTGTCTCGCTCAAAGGACCAGCAAAGACTCCTTCCACCGGGTCAGGGTGACAATCCAGGTTGGGGACAGGCTTAATTCGGGCTGGCTCTGCACGGGGACAGGGTGCTTTGGTGCAAATGCTGTGAGCAGGGACGGATGGAGCACCGAGGTTACACTGAACCCAGCAAGGCTGGCTGCTACAGGAGCTTCAGAGCTGCCAGTGGGAAAGAGAAAGCTCACAATCCCTTCCCGTGGCTCTGCAACGGGGCCGGGAGCAGGGCAGGCCCCTGCTGAGTGCCTTGGCCAGCCAGCCATGAAATGGATGGGGATTTGCTCGGTGTGGGGAGGTGATAAACGGAAAGGGAACCCTGCTTTGGAATTGGTTATGGGTGCAGGCAGATCTGTATCAGAGGTGCTGCGTGCTGTCGTGGTGGTTTGTTGGGAAGCAAAGGGGGATCAGGTTGGATTTCGGAGGGGGAAAAGACAGGAGAAGGGTGTGCAGCTCTCTTGGAGCAAATTAGCTCCACTCAGAGCTGCTGTGAACCAGCCCTGAGACTGGCCCAGCTCCCTGATTCGCCTGGGGGATGGATGCAGGTCAGTGCCTCAGCAATGAGACGGGGCTCAGGCTCTCCTTGGGGCTGCTGAACTCATGGCAGACACTCAGAACAGAAAAAATACCAGAGAGACCCAGTCCTCTCCCCCACACGAAGCCTTCCTGCCTGCCCAGGCCCCACCCCACAGCTCTGCTCCTCCCCACCTGCTCAGGGTGCAGTAAGTACAGAACGAGCTGTCTGAGCCCAGCTTTACAAAGCCAATCCCAGACAGGCCCAGACTCCTGGTGGGGATGCAGCATATCCCACTCTCAAGTCCTGATGTCAAGAACAGCCAGGCAGCTTCATGATCCCAATGTCCCAGTAAGCGTCCCAGTAAGCGTCCCAGTAAGCATCCCAGTAAGTGTCCCAGTAAGTGTCCCAGTAAGTGTCCCAGTAAGTGTCCCAGCCACGCCAGCAGCTCTGAGGAGAGAGACCTCAATTCCAAAAGCGTCACAGACGCCCATCTCTCCCTTCCCTTCACAAATTCCTCCGCACTGAGAGCCCGTGAGTCATCCCAGCTCTGCCATCCCCTTCCCTGGACGCTTTCCAGCGGCTCCATCCCTGCTGCCTTGGGGAACATCCCTCTGGCTCTCCTGCAAGCCGCTGGTCCCGCCGTGCCTCGGGGATGAGTGACCGCAGCTCCCCGCAGCCGCACCGCGTCACCGCGCGGCGATGGCCCTGTCCCTCTGTCTCGCTGCCCTGGCTCTTGGCAGCAAGTCCCAGCCAGAGCCACCAGCCCCGGGGCTGCTGGGGCTGTGGGGACACGGGGTTTGTCATGGCCAGTGCCGCTGGCTCCGCGCCGGGACCGTGCCCTGCGCATCCCGCCGGGACACACGTCCGTGCCCAGCGGGCATCCCTCGTCCTCTGGGGGCAGCTGGCAGCATTGGAACGTGGCTTGACTGAGCTGTGGGGCTGGCAGATCGCGGTGTGGGCACCTCGCAGAATGTCTGAGTTGGGCTGGTTGGTGCAAAGACCTTCCTCTGCTGGGGGCTCCTTTCGGAGAGGCACGCACACGCCGTCAGGCGGCTGGGAATGGCGCCTTGTGGAGAGAAGAGCACTTCCCTCCCTTCCCTGGGTCTGCCTCCATCTCCAGAAGAGCCGTGGGAGAACAAAGTGATGAACAAAACAGCTCTGAAACAGGCTGGGGGTGGGACGCTCTTCTCTTCTCCTTAATTGTAATACTGTGAATTAATTCAGCTTCCAGCAGGAGCAAGGAGTTTCCCAGCAGCCCTCAGACATCCAGATAAGGCTGAGCTGTTTGTGGAGCCCCTCTGGGTTCTCTGGTACCTGCCTCGCTGCCAACTGCTTCACACAAACTTTTCTTTTTTTTTTTCTTTTTTTTTTTCTTTTTTTTTTTTGGGAGAGTTTTAAATTATTCAAGCGTGACACAGAGCACGGGGGTTTGCATTCTTAATTGGCAAAGCCTTTTCCCACTCCTGTCTGGAGGCCCCTGAGCTGTCCCGCCAATTTATTCTGATCCTGATCCACGAGCCTTGCAAGCATCTTCCCAGGGCTGCCCAAAAGCCCTGTCAGTGGAACTGAATCTTCATCTGGCACTTCTGGGCATCTCCTGAGGCTTTCCTGGTGTTCTCCTCTTTGACTGGAAATGCCCCTTCTTGCAGGCACCCTCCCCTTCAGAAAAGCCCTGGTGGTGCCCTCCAAGCTGTACCAACCACAGCTCTTCCCCAGGGGGAAATAAACAGGGGATATAGATGAAAAAATAGGTTTAAAAAGGGGGGGAAAAAAAAAAAAGAAAGAGGGAAGAGCAAGCATAAAAGAAGGTTTCCCTCTAATTCTCATTTTCTTCTATCCTCTGCACTTTCCTGGTCTCCCAGGACCTTCTTCTCTCATTTATCTTCCTCATCTCCTGGGGTTTCTTCTCCTCGCCAGCAATTAGCCCTGTCACCTCTCACATTTCCCTGCCTGGACCCCTGCAAAGCTGTGACCAACGCTTTTGAGTGGCTCAGACTGTCCTCAGCAAGGAGAGCTGCGCCTGCAGGAGCAGGGTTTGTTGTCACAGGGTTTGGTGCTTTGTCCCTGCAAGGCCACACAGGCCTGGGACGGGCTCTGGCACCAGGATGTTCACACAGAGAGCCTGGAAAGGAGGAGGGACTCTCCCAGCACCCCAAAACATCTGCAGTTCTCCTCGTGCTCCTTCATTCTTTACTCTCCTCCTCCCCTTACTGTCTTCACCCACTGCCCTGTATTTACCTCTCCCTCTTCTGCCGTATTTCCCCCTCTCTAAATTTTCTCAGCCCCTTCTCGCTATCACCCAGCCTCGCCTGAGCTCCTGGAGATCCGTTTTATTTATTTATTCCCTTTCCCTCTTTCTCCTTCCACACACCTGATTTACAGCGGCAGCAGGAGGCTGACGCTCTCCGCTCGTTCTCTGCTCGGTCCCTGCCATCCCCAGAGCCACGAGGGGCCGATTCATCACGGAAATGCCCCAGCCACAGTGACTGGGACATTCTTTACAGCCACAACCCCGACCGCCGGGCCGGGGGGTTTGGATGGCTGCGTGTCAGCTGTGGGAGAGCTGTCTGGAGGCACGGATGTTATTTACAAGGTGCTGCGGCTCGTTGGAGGAGGGAAGAGGAAGAAAAGTGGCCGCCACCGCGAGTTCTGATGACTCCAGCACCCTGCCACCAGAGACACACGGCTCGGAGCTCTTCATTGAGGAGCGGGGGGAGGCAGGGGGAGGGTGGGATGCTGACTGATGGGTGCTCCAGGGTGACACAGCTCGGCAGGAGAAAAGCAGGGCGGCGTGGGAAAGGGATGGGGCATCGGTGTCAGAGCAGTTCCCAGGGCGAATTCCCCAGCGGCAGCGATGGCCCAGCGTGGGGCTGCGAGCGCGAGTGCTCTGTGCGAGCCGGGATCGACCAGAGCAGGGTTCCTGGGGAGATGTTTGCACACCTCAGTTCCCTCCTGGATGACAGCAGCAAATCTGAGGGCTGGGGAAAGCTGGCTGGGAGGGGAGATCTGGGAATACTCTCTTGGAAATGATCCAGCACAGCCCTTTTTATTGCACCTGGCATGGGGCGGGGCTCAGGAGAAGCAAGTGCTGGATCGTTGGAGGGTAAGTGGGAGTAAAAGGCAGGTTTTTCACCCTGAAAAGTCCTGTATTCGTTGTCCTGTGTGCTTTGGGAACGTGTGGAGATGTTTTATAGCCACACACATTTTGTTTCACTGCTTTGCACACCGATAGTGGGCCTGATTCCGAGGCCTTGGGGATGGGTAGTTTAGGGGAGATGCTGGCTCTCACTGTGGCAGCCAAACCCATAATTGTTGCAGGATAAGGTCCATGAGCCCAGTCTGGTCTCCAGGAGCAGCCAGCAGCCAGGGCATTTAGAAAAGTACAAAAATTAGATGTGACAGACGAGTTCTACAAAGCCCCTTGTTCCCTCATCCCTGTCTTGCTCCGCTCCCCTGAATATCTTCTCCTCCTCCTCCTCCTCCTTCTTCCTCCATCCCAATTATCTCCTCCTTTCATCACTGCCGGAGTTGTAAGTACAAAGTACCAATTAGCTAGTTTTCAAGTTTAATTAGGTTGGAAGGTAGAGCAAATTAAATCCTTTTATCGCAGGTTTCAAAGCGCTTTCCCGTCGGGCCCACGGGATGGGTTTCCTTTGGATGAGGCCCGTGTTTGTCACTGAGGAGGTGGCCCAGGTCACAGAGCAAGGCATGAAATGCAAGATTGGGTCCATCTCCCTCCTGCCCCTAAATCCTGCACTTGGGATATCTGGTTTTGGAGCGACTTGGGGTGCACAAACCCTTGCTCCACCTCAATAAATCGAGCATTACTCCTTAGCTCCTTTTAAGAACATTCCAGCAGCACCAGGAATTCAGTGGGGACGCTGTGACAAAGCCCAGCACAAGGCTTTCAAAATATTCCAACAGTATCGAGCAGCAGGTCCACATGAATGCTTGGGAGCACCTTTATTCCCTAAACCCTTCTTCCTTTGAGGCCCCAACAAAGGCAGGAAAGCGGATCCAGGAATAAACACCTGAAGATGAAACTGCAGAGCGGACTGAGGAAGGGTTTAACTCTTGGAGACACAATTGTAGCCACAAATTCTGTTCCTCTTGAGCTCTGAGCTCTGCATTTCAATAGGATCTGGCTCCCTGCATGGAGCTGCTGGACAGGGACGCTCGGGAAAGCTTCGGAATTCATCCTCACCCCTGCTCCTCGTGGTCCCAGCTGGATTTCCTGGTGCTCTAACCCTCTCCCCTGTGCTTTCCCGTGTGTTGCAGACAAGCCACTACCTCAGAGTGCCCCCGGAGGCATCATCGGGATCGTGGGAGGTGTCATCGCCGCCGTCTTCATCATCGGCGTGGCCGTCACCGTCATCATCGTCTACAGGCGGCAGCAGAAGAACCGCTCCGAGACTGACAACGACCTGTGAGTAGCAGAATCAGGGCCCAGCGAGGCTGCAGGTGCTCTGGGGATGGGGGACAGCACCTCTGGCCCTTCCTCTGCTGGCACAGCGGGAATACTTGGCAGCAAAACGCTTTCCTGATGGTTCTGTCTCATTCTTCTGATCCGCTTCCCTTCCTTGGGGCTTCCTGGTGCTTCCTGTCCTGCTCTCTCCTGTTTCTGAGCTCCTGTCACAAGCCTGAAGTGGCAGCTGGAGCACAGGGATGCCCCCAGGGGCTGGGTTTGCTGTGGCACGTCCCTGGGCACAGGCTCAGTGCCACTGTCCCCTCCGTGGGTAAAGAGGATCCTGTTCCTCCCTTCTCAATGGCTTCAGGCCCCTGAATGAGACTGAATCACGTCCTGCCCTCAGAGAGGGGTCTCTGATAGACCCTGAGCACCTCTGAATGCACCCCAAGGAGTCTGGAAAGGGCTCACACCCACCAGCATTGCAGTTTGGGCCCATGGCTGACACAAACTGTGGCCACGGCGGGGACAGAGGCCACCACAGGGGCTCCTCCTGGGCAGGACTTGCTTTGCTCTGCCCAGCACGGGGCAGCACAGATCCCAGGCGGGGAGCTGAGTGGTGTGGAGGTCGCTTCATGGAGCAGGAACCCCCTTCAGGAGCATTTACCCTGGGCTCTGCTGAACAGCTCTGTATTGGCACCAGCTCCTCAGCCCCTCCCTCCCTTCCCACCTCGAAGTGGAGGCACGGAAAGCCCAGCGCCCAGAGGTTGCTTTTATGTTCCCCTCACCCCCCACCTCATTGTTGTCACACCTTGGGCACATTTTGTGCTCCATTTAATCCCATTTGAGGGAGGGCACCGGAGGATAGCGGGAGAGGCAGGGGAGAGGAGCCGGGGAGCGGCAGGAGAGGCAGAAAGGCACACAAACAAAAAAATAAAATAGCACCACGAGGTGAAATTGCATCAACAGCAGCGGGCCTGTGATGGAGATGCATTCTGACAATCCACTTCCCACAATGGCTCTCCACCAGGCTCGGGGAAGAGCCACTTTAGCTGAGAATAGAAACACAGCCGTGCCCTGCTCTGCAGAGGTGCTGCCTCTATTGTGGAGGCTGATCCCGAAGGTAATAGCATTTCTTTTCTGTGGAGCCATGAAGTCAATGTTCTACAGAGCCCCGGGGACCTGTTCTGCCCTCCCTGCCACCAGCACATTCCGGTCCCACGCTGGAATCCAAGGGAAGGCGCCCACCTCCGTCAGATCTGGTGGAGTCTGCGCGGAGAGGAGGGAGGGGGGCAGCCAGCTAATTAGTGGATCAGAGTTTTAATAAGTTTTGTAAAAGGATTAGCCACATCTGTGCATGTGAACAGAATGTGCAGAGACAGTCTCTAGGCTGGGATTATCGTGGCTGCCAATCCCTGTGCTCTGGGGTAAAAGCCGATCCTTGGCGAGGGTTGGGGATGAATGTCCCTGCCTGGCAGAGCACGCCCATGAGGAGGATGCAGATTCCTGCTGGGAAGCCCCTGGCAGGGCTACTGATGCCTTAGATTTTAACTCCTATATTTTTCAATATTCTGCATTCCCAGTGTGTGACTCTGAGCTGCCTTGCAGCCTGTCAGCTGCTGCTCTCTCATGCTAAGGCACAACAAACCTGCCTAGGTTTGCTCTGCAAGGACACCCAGCCCGTCCCAGGCCCAAAATGTGTAACCCAGCACCTTGAGAAGGGGGGCGAGCTGAGGGGCAGTTCCATCATTAGCTAAAGGTTAATTGGGGAATTTATGCTGATCTGCAAATGGACCAAACCTGTAACAGTGTGAAGAACTCGTGACTCGGGGTCCATCTCGGGTGCAGCCTTTGGCCTGCCCAGGGTGTGCCTCTGAAGGCTTTTCCAATAAATATCCACCTTTATTCCCTTACTCCTGGCCAGTCTCTGTTTCCAGCTTGGCCCTTTAGGCATCACTACCACCCCAGATAAGCTGCCAGGCTGGGGCTGGCATTGCCTCCTTTCCTCCATTGCTTTCTAGCACCTCCCAGCCGCAGCACCAACCCCCTCCCAAGGGAGGACTGGGAGCCATTCCCGAACAGGAATCCCAGCTGCCACCTCGGGATCTGCAACCCGACGTGGGGATCTGCCTGGAACGGGCACAGAATGCTGGGGGGGAGTTTATTTCCATTAACAATTCTAATTGGGGTGAGACCAAGGGCACGGGGCACTTCCTGAGGATAATCTGTGTGATTGTATTGGCACTTTGGTGACAAACACGATCGAACCCTTGGGCACATCAAAGCAGCAGAACCTTTTCTCCTGCTTTTTCTGCTCAGCAGCCTCTTCTTTCCCCGCAGGATTGACCTGCCTCCATCCCACAAACCTGCCCCTCCGCCAAAGAGGAAACAGGACATGAAAAGCCACCTGACTCCAGAAGACATCCAGGTAAAAACCTACAAATTCCTGCCTCTGGCATGGAAAATTCATTCCAAACAATGCCCAGAGTGCTGGGATTTTGGAAAATGGGGGTTGCAAGAGCAAAGAAGTCCCTGGCTTGAGTTTGAGGGGCAGAAAGTACGGATTTCTCAAGGCCAGGTTGGATGGGGCTCTGAGCAACTTTGTCTAAATTACCTTTAAGGTCCCTTCCAACCCAAACTGTTCTATGGTTCCGTGACTCTGTGACTTGTCCCCCCACAATTCCCAGAGTCTGGCACTGACTGAAAGCTGTCATTTGGATTCTGCTCTGCCCCTTTCGTGGATATTGAATTCTGAAGGAGCCGGTGCTCGGCTGTGGTGCCACCCGGAGCAGAGGCTGCCCCAAGCCGTGCCAGAGGATAACCTGTGCTCTTCTCATCCCTCTTCCTTCCCCTCTTCTCCAGGTGGTTCACTTGGACAACATGAAACACGAGGAGGAGATCCCGAAATTCCCTCTGCAGGCTCCCTACTACGACATGGCAGCCCCTGAGCCCTCGCCCTACAGTGACAAACTGGTAAGGAAAAAGGGTGACAGCGGCACCTCAGCCCGGCCTCACCTGGCTCACGGGACCTCTCACCCTAAAAGGGAAAGATCCCCACCCTCCACAGCCCAGGATTGTCCTGTCCTGGAGGAAAAGCAGCCTCCACACTCTGAGCTCAGCCCACCCTCACTCAATAGGTCCCAGAGCTGTGCCTTTAGGGGTGGTCCCGCAGTAAAACGCCCTGCTCACCCCGAATTCTCTACCTGCAAGCCACCAACCCCACCCTGGCCGCTGCTCACCTCCTGCAGGGAGCCCCTGTCGGGGTTTGCAGCTGTGGGAAGCAGCAGGGAGAGCTTCACAAAGCAATTATCTGCAGGGCAGAGCGTGCCAGCGTTTGACTCTCACTTGACAACAACAAGTTCAGTTCTTTAAACCCTTTTTTTCTTCTTCTTTTTTTTTTTTTTCTGGTGTGTGGATTTGTTCAGCCTCAGATGGGGAGATGTTAATGTGAGGCAGCAGCAGCAGGGAGAGATTAAGGGTCAGGAGGAGATGCTGGCAGTCACATGGGAAAGGCTGGTTTGCAAGGAGTGAGGAAATGTGAGATGCAAAGGCGTAGGGAACAGAAAACAGGTAAGATTTGAGTGGTTTTTTGATGAGAAAACAGAAAACCATCCTCCTCCCAGGCCTTGGACAATATCCTTTCCCTCCCTCACCCCATGGCATGGGGATGCTCTGTCCTTTTATCCACAGGAGACAAGATACCCCAATGAAAACCCTTCAGGTCTCTCCCAAACTCCTCCTCACCAGGAGTTCAGAGCACTGCACGCCCAGCCTGGTGCTTCAGCACTGTCCAACATCCTGGCTTGAGAAAGGTGCACAAACATCAGCCCAGACTGGAGTAATTTTTCATGAACACCACTAATTACAACCCAGTTCATGCCGGTGTGACCCTGCCACGTGTGCTCCTGTGCAGATAATGGAAGGACAGGGCCCAGTGACCCTTAACTGGCACAAGTCTGCGGCGAGGCAGATGCCGAGGGCGCTGGAAATCAAAAGGCACAGCTCTGTGCTGAGCTGGGTGGATGTGATCCTATTTACTTCATCCCTAAAGGAAAACTCCCCCTTGGAGCCCTCCCTCAGTCCTGGGGCTGGTCCCCAGCTCTTTCTAATCCTTGCTGAGTTTTAAATGGAACACAGGATGCTGGAGCGAGACAACTGCTTGAAAGGCATCTGAAAGCTGAACTTGAGGCGAGCGGGAGGATGGAGGAGCTCATTTTGGGAAATAACGAGCAGTCAGTTAATTAAGTGGCAGAGTCAGTGATGTGAGATGGGGCCTGATGGGTTGCTGCTCCGTAACCATGGGAACAGAGTTTGCTGCTCTCAATCCTGGCCGGAGAAGATGCATTTCCACGTCCCACGCCTGGCACCGGCCGCTCCTCGCCCGCGGATTCAGCCGGGGGGTGACGGACTGTGGAGCTCCCGTTTCGTTTGGCCCACAAAGAACCGGCTCTGCAGCGAGGACGGGGTGTCTGGGGCGCTCCAGCTGCTGCCACAGCTCTTGGCACGGGCCTGGCACAGCTGTGGCTGCGCCCTGTCCCTGGTCAGCCGGGCTGGCAGCGTGTCAGGCTCACCCATCACGTACCTGCGCCGTGCTCTGGCTCCCTGCCCCAGCAGCAGGACGAAGCTTGCTCCCATTCCATGCTAAATCGCTGCATCCTTCGGGCAGGCAGCTGGCTGTTCGAGTTTGGGGCTGGCAAGGGAGAGCAGGGTGTCCTTGGCTGCCAAGGAGCGCTGATTTGGCCGGATTTTTCCCAGATCACGCGGGCAGGACTCGCTGCCACAGCCAGGCCAGGGGTGGGTTGTGTTGTCCGGCCACGCTTTGCAAAGGAACGAGCTTTGCCTTCCTCCCTGCAGGGAAAAAAGCGACCTGCATCACTTTTTTTCACCCTTAAAGCACAGCAGAAGCCTCCTTCTCGTGTCACAGTGGGATTCTGAGGAGTGGGAACCTCCAGGGAACAGCAGTAGGGATGGTGAGGGTTACCAAAGCAGCACCATGGGATGGAGCAAGAGCTGCCCAGTCCTTTACCTGAGGGCTGGGTCAGCTGCAGGGTGAGGAGGGAAGCACAGCCCTGGGGTCTCTGCCGGGCTCACTTTGGCACAGCCCTGCTCCCACCGGGCTCAAAATGCAGATGCAGGCGGCTGCTCCGGGGTATCCGTGGGTCTGGGATCCTTGAGAGGGAAAGGCACGGCAGAAAGGCAGGATATTCTTGTTCTGCCTGTACTTCATCTGGAGATTTGGCTTGGGAGGGGAGCGAAGAAGATGAGAGTGGAAGGGAGCGGATTCTGCAGGAAAATGGGGCGGGTGCACTGAGCTTTAAATGAATTGTGCAAAACCTCGTAATTTGGGATAAACCAGATTTATCACGAGGCGGCATGAAAGCCACTGCCTGGGGTTGGCGATTTCACAGCGCTAGAACGGGAGTCAGGGAGTGATTAGAGATGGCAAAGAGCGAGGGAGGGGGGAATGGGAGAGGTGCCAGGAGAAAATAAAAGAGGCAGGTGGAGGAGGAACCTCCGGAGAGGGTGTGCAGGGACGTGTGTGTGGACGTGTGCTGGCAGGCGACCAGGACAAGGGGAGAGGCCAGGGCACGCCAGCAGGGTCAGGATACCTGCAGGAGCGAGCAGAGCTCTGGATGAATATGTATTTTTAGGTGTTGCAGGCTGTGGGAAAGCCAACACAGAGCTGACAGCCCCGAAATGCCCAAGGACAGCGGNATTTCTCTGAGCAGTTTTGGGGTAACAGCGAGGATACCAAAGCAGGGAGGGGATGGAGAGTGTGTTTGAGGTGTGTGGGTGCGGGCAGGTGTGCTCTGCCAGCGCTGTCGTGTCGGGCGGGTGCTGCGAGCGCGTGTGAGAGGCAGCAGGAGCCAGGGAGAGGTGGAGGCACGAGTGAGTGGAGGAGCAGAGCTGTGATTAGTGTCCGTGTCAGCAGGGCCCATTTGCACAGGTAGAAGGGGAAGTTTCATTGCTGCAGACAGCAAAATAATTCCTCTGGGTTTGCAGGGCAATTACCGGGGTGCCGGCGGTGATGATTTACACCGAGCGCTTGCGTGAGGCGGTGCCGGGCCTTGTATACAAGGCACATTATTGATATTGTAATAAATTCTGCTCCAAACAGGCAGCAAGGAGCAGGAGAGAGCCCAAGAGTGGGAGAAAGGGAGGGAAATCCATGGAGAAAACACCTCCCGTGGGGAGAAAGCAAGAGAGGAGTGAGGCGAAGCAGAGTGAGGAGGTGAGGCTTGGTCTGCCTTCCTCCAGGAGCAGGGAAGGTACCGAGACACGAAATTGAGGGGGAAGGAGCTCTGCAGGGCCTAGGTTTAGGTCTGAGGCTGGAGTTGGCGTTGCTAATTTTCCTAAGTGGCCAAGCTCCGTGTCCAGACACGCAGCAGAGGCTCCGTAGGATGCGCAGCTTTCATGCCAACAACGCGCCGCGGCCATCTGGCCACCAAAGGCCGGCACAGAGGTGACCTCCAGCCCTCTGCTCCTCCAGCCTGCAGCTTTGCTGAGCACTGGAAATGCTGCTGCAGCCCCGTTCCCCATCATTCCCCCCATCCCCGTGGCTGAGGGGCAGGATCAGGGAGCCAAGCCCTGGCACGGGCCAGCACGGCAGGCAGGGATAATCAGTGAGTGAACAGCCCTTTCCAGCAGCAGGCACTCAACCAGCTCATCACAGGGCTGTAAACTTCTGCAAACGGCTCAGCCACAGCTGGTGGGTGGCTGAGGACGCTTCCAAACAAAGAGGAGAAACACTTTCAAATTAAACACCTTTTGCATCGCTGCCATGCGGTGCAGCCATTTCGGAAAGGGGAGAGAGAGCCTGGAAAGCTGTTTTGTTTGGAAGAGACGACTCTCTCCTCTCAGAGAGGCTCAGCAGATGCCTGGCTAATGCTGGCGCCGAAACCAGCCCCAAAAGTGAGGATTAAAGAAACTCCACGGGGCAAGAAGCCAGGATCCCACTCACACCGTGGCTGCTGGCACCAAGGCTCCTCCTGGTGATCCGTATTCCCCGCCGAGCCACGAGCTCTCCGGGCCATCCTGCCTTCCAGGCTTCTCCCGTTATTCTCTGTGTGAAGGATGCCTGGGTAGGAATGATCAGACAAACGGGATAATGTTCCATTCATGCAGTCCCTGCTGATAAGCCTGCTTAGTGAAGGAATACCCACAGATGTTTCCATGCCAAAGGAGGATGCTTTCAGCATCTCTCAGACCGTGTTAGGACGACAGAACCGGGCTGTGGAGTTAATCTGCAGTGCCAAGCTGGGCAGCCTGAAACACTGAGGCACTTCAGAGCTCCACAGCCCCCACACCGGGGCAAAGCAGCAGTGGTGGCCAAGCAGAGTCACCCCCCTGTGGCCTTTGGGGTTCTGGCTTTAAAGCCATTCCCTTCGGGTTTCTCCTGCCCGAAATCCAAAATTGAAGCCAATGATTTTCACTCATGCCCCCCAACCTGAGCTTGCAATGAATCCCAAATTCTTGGGTTAAAACAGGCAGCTCAGGTCTGAATGCACTGATCCAGCCCCAGCTAAGGAAAACGCCGATCCCAGAGGGGTTCAGAGGAAGAGGAGAGCAGCGAGATGCTGCTGGGAGCAGCCCCAGTGGAAGGGGCAGTGGCTGGGAGTGCTGCCAGCTGGGGCTGGGTCACTCAGCTCTGCACTTGGGGGAGCAGTGCCTTTGGGACTTTTGCTTTGATTTGGGATTTTACCTGACTGATTATTCACCACCTCCCTACCTCCCTCTTTTTAACTGTTTTTTCTTCCTCCTCCCCTCCCTCCTCACCCTTTTCTTCTTTCTTCCCCTTCACCCCGCCGTGTCCTGTCTCACCCCTCACCATCTGCACGGACCCTCCGTCCTCACTCCCACCTCGCCCCGACTCCTCCCTCGTGTCCCCCCACCGCCTTGCTGCTCTCTTCTCTCCAGAACCCTGGCAACAAGGACTGTGATGTCCAGTATGCAGAGCTGGACACGTCCGCTCTGGCCGCGTCACCCAGCCCTCGGACCTCCATCCATGCTGGCGGAGACCTAGTCGAGTATGCAACCATCCAGCCCAACTTACGCTAGCGCATGTCACTCTAGGCCCTTTCCCCTCAGTTCTGGCCTCAAGGTACACATGGCACTCTCTGCCTTCCTCACTGCACCCCTCAAAGCCACCGTTCCCCCGCTCCCCGGATTCCTCCCTCCCTGTGGAGCGCTCCCTCTGCGTCCCGTCCGCCCCTCCCTGCCTGCTCTGTCTCTCTCTCTCTCTCTCTCTCTCTGCTGCCCTGGTGTTTGGGGGATGCTGCCAGGAATGCCTTTGCCTTGCCTTGCCTCTCTGCATGCTCTTTTGGCTGAGTTTCCCTCTCTGCTTCCTGCAGCCAGGCATGTGGGAGAGGGGCAGAGGGCTCACGGCTTCGCGGCAGAGCAGGGGGTCGCCCCCCGCTCCAGGTGGGTTGGAAGTTCCCCCGCTCTGGTTCGGGGAATTTCTGCAGCCCCTGTGCGGAATCAGGAGTCAGAGATGCTGAGAGAGGGATTTTCCAGGCCAGGACAAGGAGGGGAGGGAAAGGAAAACGGGGTTGGCTGAAGGGGAAATTAAAGCAAGAAGAGCTTGTGTGCATGTGGAGGTGACTCTAGAGAAGATGGAGCATTTGTGCATGTGTGAAAGAACAAGGTGGGAGAGGATGTGAGAGAACATGGGAACACCTGAATGTTCCTGCAGCTGAAAGACTCCGTGGATAAGAGGCAGGCAGAGAGGGGCTGTGCATGTGACAGTGACAGGGCTGGCGTGGCGTTGGTGCAGGGGGCAAGTTCGGGTGCTCGGGAGAGGGGGAGATGGATTGTTTCCCTTGGTGTTCTCCCTCTCGAAACAAGACACAGACTGAGCCCTGTCCTCCTGATCGAGTGTCACCAAACTTTTCCAAGCTCAGGTGCTGTGGCAGGGAGCGATTAGGGCTCAGTTGGTTTTTCTGGCCCATCTCCAGCAACCCTTTGAATGCTGGGTTTTTTTTAGCAGAAAGAGGTGACTTCAGCTCTTCCTAATTTCCTTTGCCCCATAATCACAGCTTTTTCTCAGTTATTAAAGCCACCAGGCCCCCGAAAGGGAGACAGCTCTCCTTTCCCACCTTTGCTGGATGATGCCAGGAGTTTTTGGCCAAGGAAATGCCACTGGTACCCCTCTCCTTGGCTCCAGCTCTCCCTCCCTCCTGTGCCTTCCCGAAGCTGTGGTGACTCCAGGTTCTGCCTTGCTCCTTCCCCTTTATTTTGCTGCCTTTCCAGCAGCAGGAAGGGGCTGTGGGTGTAAAGGGTAAGGTGAGGAGAAAAGGCAGACAGCAAATGGAGGGAGAGGAGCTGTTTTGCAGGTCCCTGAATCCCTCCTGGTCACCCCAGGTAGATCAGAGGAGGCTGAAGAGAAGCGGCAGCTTGAGGATGGAGGGGGATGCCTTGGAGAAGATAAAGGGAGGGAAGGAATCAAGGACGAGCAGGAGGAAAATGGCATTTTCACAAAGGCCCCCTGTTGCTCACGGTCTCCCTGAGGTCGGGAGCTCCGTGGGTGCGGGTGCAGCACCCACCCCTGGGTGCCAGGCGTGCGGGGGGCCGCTCCCGTTTGCCTCTATCCCTGTGCTCCCTGGTTTTCCCGTGCTGGAAGCAGCCCCGTAGCTCCCCTGCCGTAGCTGAAGCCCTCCTAGGTGAGTGTCTGCAGCAACCCCGGCCGGAGCAGATCCGTAACCTCTCTCTCTTGCGGTGTCTCACCCACTCCTGCTCCCAGAATGAGGATCAAGGTCTTCGTAGACGTAACGAGCGAGAGTGGACAGTAAGTTTTGGACTGGTTTGGTTTTTTCCTTCTCTCCATTTGCGTGTGGGGGGCTGTTTGTCACTGGACAGAGGGGCTGGGCAGCTCCCAGGCGCTTCCAGCCTCCTGCATCCTCTCTGGGATGAGAATTCATCTCATTCAGCATGAGGAAGGCGTGGTTGAACCAGCCACTCTCCCTCGTGTCCTCACCTCCCGTTCCCAGCAGATTCTTGGGCTGCTCCCACTGCTCCAAACAAGGCAAGAGCTCCCTAATCCATCTTGGGAGGTCTCGCCTCGTCCTCCCCGGGGTGGGGAATTTTATTGTCAGCAAAAGGACAGTAATCCTCCAAATCCAAATTTGGAAATCCTCCCAGTCTCTCTGAAGTAAAAATAAAGCCAGTCATATGGCGCTTTGAAGGTGTAATCTCCCTGCTAAGACACACCACACATCAGGGCAATTTCATTTTTTTCGATGCTTTTTTAATTGTTTCCTCCCCCTTCACCTCCCCACATTCCGGCTCTCAGTTTTGCTTGGGAATTTCTTGTCCCTGTTGCAGCAAGAATAGCTGGAAACCATCAGACTTGGATCAGGAGCACAACAAATCAGTGACCAGGGTTCAGGTTCCCATTTCCAAATTGCAGGAGCAATAAAGCAGAGAGGTGGCTCCTTATCAGCTTCCCATTTTCAAATGAGGCTATCAGCCCTGCCTTGACTGCAGAAGGGTGGAGAGGAGGATTTGGGAGAGAAACCGTGAGGAGGGAAATGTTTGGGATGATTGATGCTGTGAGGCTCTGTAGGAACCCGGACCAGGTACGTACCAGAGGCAGTGGGGGAAGAGCAAAGCATGCTGTGAGAAGGAATGCAGCGTTCTGAGCAAGTTTTTCTGCATAATTAACACTTGCATGTGTCTGAATGCACCCCTCTTCACAGGTCCTTGCTCTGTATTTTGGGAATTTCAGCTCCATCTTTTTTATCTCCCGAACCCAGGGCCGAGCCCCTCTGTCCCGCCTGCCCTCAGTTGTGTCCCCACAGAAGCCCAAGCTCGGGACCGCTGGTTCCTGCTCCTCCCTGGCACATCAGTGTTTGCTCTTTAATCAGGACAGGGATGATCCAAGAACTCCCTCACAGATAAAGCATCAAACAGAGCAGGGACATGCCCTGGGATACCTAAAATCATGGCCAGACTTGGAAATGGAAAACCAGCTGGAATCCCCCGAGTCAGGAGTTCAGAGCCAGGGCAGGAGAGGATGTGAGGCTCCCAACACCATGAGCAAATGCTCCTTGTTTTGGTACCCAGTGTATTTTCTGTGCCCCAGCACCTACAGCCTCTGCAGTGGCTGCTCCACAGTGGGACAGCAGCTTTGTGAGGCTGTCACTCAGCAGAGCTGCTTCTTCCAGGCCATCAGCCTGTGCTGCGGCCCCAAAAATTCAAAACCAACAGGTAAGGGAGGTCAGGGTCGTAGCAGCCCAAAATTTCAGGAGTTTTGAACAGCAGGGGCTTTTCCCAGCCAGGGAAACACAGGTGGACACATCCCATGAGTGCAAAAATGTGTTTGCCTTGAGCTTGGCCAAGCAGAGAAAAAAACCATTACCCGTCCAACTCTCACCTGTAAAATCTTCAGATTTCCCAAAAACCGTAGCAGAGAAATGCTCAGGTCACAGAGGAGGAGTTTTTCACTCTCAGACCCGTAAGAACTCATTACTCTGAGATGATTAAAAGTACAGGACATGGTCAGCTCCTGTCACCCAAAGAGATGTTCTGCAAAGAGAAGAAAAGGTGGCATCGGGTGTGGAGGGATGGAGAAGGGTTGAGGGTAAGTCATGGCAGAAATGAAAGCTCCCTAATTCAATCAAATAAAGCCTGTTTAAAGGTAATCTGCCAGGCTGTGTGAAATGGATAGATTGCTGACATCCCCTTTAATCAAGCTCTTGGAAATAAAACTGAGAGGGGAGGATGTAACCCAGATAATGAAGAATTGCATGGAGTCATGCTGGAGACAAAGGCAACTGGGAGAAGTCAGGTGGGGGAAGGTGGTAGAATCGTGTGCCAGCTCAATTTAATTAGTTCATTATCCCTAATTTAATTTCAAACTTCGTTAAAGATAAATTAGATTGGGGAAAAGTCACAGTGGGACTGGGGGAGGAAGTCAAAGGGCACCGGCTGCTAAATATGTTAAAAAACACCAGGCTGGTTTTGTTCTCCTCCCTTTTGCCACTTGGAAATGAGTTCAGGGAACAAAGCAGGAGCAGAGCAACTCCTGGTTCAGGTGCTGAGGAAAGGTGAAAGCAGACAGGGAATTGCCTTCCTTTGGCCCTGACGTTCTCCAGCCGCCCTGCCCTGACCCCACCTGTGAGGGGTGAGCACAGAACGGGGGCCAGCAAGAAAAGAAGGATTTGTTTGCTCTCACCTGGGCAAACAGAAGTGCTGACAAAACTGCACTTGGTGGCTTTGGCGGTGCTTCACGGGCTCGTGGCCACGTTAACTGGGAGAAAAGCGCTTTCCTGACCCAGAGTGTTGGCACAGGCAGCCCACAAAGAGCGTCTGACAGCCCCCCTTGCTGTGCCCTGATCACACCCAGCTCAGCTTCCACTCGTGGCAACTGAGGATCTCTCTCCTAGGAGACCTTTCTGTCCGTGAGACCTGCACACAGCGCCAGCAAATCCTCTGCTTTCCTCAAAAAGCGCATAAACCTCCCCTCGCCCTTCGCTGATAACAAACTACAGAAACCCCCTTGCCTGCTTTGTCTCACTAAATTTCTGTAATTAAGACAACTTCCCTTTCAGGTTAGCTTAACCCAGAAAATTAATGATCTCTATAAAGCAGGAGGGGAGCGTGGTTAAATACAGATTTTTTTTCCCCTTTGCAGGTGTGGAAAAGGGTTCTGTTGAGTGTGAGAGTTCTTGAGAGTAGATTGTACAGGGAGAGGGCTTTGCACACCCCATTCTCCCTACCTGGGAGCCCCTTTTTTATCTCCTTTTATCAGCTGGGGCCATCAGAAGAACAGCAAACATTTCTTTAAGGTTAAGGCAGAGTTAGTGGGGCTTTTTCACGGCCCCTGGCTTGGGTTCCTCCAGTTAAGGAGCTCTAATGCTGCACTTGCCCACATTTTCACTTGGAATTAAAAGGCTAAAGTGGACAAAACTGTGGGAATGGCCCTCCCAGATTTGGGATGCCAGCACAGCAACTCCACTACTGACTTCTAAAAGCTCAGTCTGTAGGATAAACAGTTTTGCCAGTGGAAGGGAAATTAAAATGAGGTTGACCTCAGCACTGCTGCTCTTTCCCTGGGGCTCAGGCAAACTTTCTCTCACTGGGCTCAGCCAGGCTGTTCCCAAAATTGCCTTCATGCCTCTCCCAGCGGTCTGAGCCATCAATAAATTATTCTCAACACCTTGTTTTCTATAGGATTTTTTTTTTTTCTCCAAGCATCCTGGTGAAATATTCATCCAGGAGCTGGCAGCAGACGAGCCAAGTGCGTTGTTCTGTTCCTTCAGGCGTTTTCTCCTGAGGGTCAGACCCTTGTCCTTTCCACTAAAGTGACTGTTCCTGGGATTTTGAAAGGGAACAAGGAAGGACTCAAGGGCAGGCTGCTTGCTTCAAACAGCCCCCGCTCCGACCACAGGCATCAAAAGCCTTTTCCAGCGCTGTTCGCTCCCTCTTGGAGGAGAAATTATCTCCTGGTGAGCGCCCCTGAGCGCAGGTTGGTTCCAAAAACAACCTCGCTGAATATCCCCGCTGCTTGGGTCATCCTGCAGGGTTTCCAAAGCAGGAAAGGGTCTGGGAGCAGGGAGGAATCCTTCCCATCTGCTGCCACCCTCTGGGGAGCCGCAGCCCTGGGCTGTGGGAGAGATGCTCCCTCCGCCCCAGGAGAGCGAAGCATCCGCACACACCCCGGCAGAGTCAGGGGAGCGACAGAGCAGCCCCGGGTTTGAAGGTGGTTTTGTGCTCTCTGTAGTTGATTTGACTCACAAAACCGGCCCCGAGGCTCCCCGGGGAGCTGTTCACACAGGTAAAGCCGAACACTGCTGTCTCCCAGGTAAACTTCAGGCACTGTAACCCTATTTTGCATCCCAAGCCCCCGGTCGGACACATGTGCCCTTTGAATGGAAGAGCACGGGCCTGGCTTAGATTAATGATGCCTTCAAGCACTGCTTTTCCAAAACTCAGATGTGGAGAGAGTTAGAAAGCGTGAAAATAAGCTGCCCTTCCTTGGCTGGCTGCTTGTTTTGTCCAGAGAGCAGAGTATTTACAGACAAGGGACAAACCGTGCCCCAGCCATCCATATTCATCAGCGATCTGGATATTTCAGGGAGTGAGACAAAGACTTTGCAGTGTGAGGATTTATCACCTGGGTTTCCACTTTCCTGGAGCAGCGAGCTTGGTAAACTGTTTGATATTCCACCCTGCTTGCTCTCTGTGTGTCTCAGCAAGGAACTGAAGAGCTGTGTGTGTTTTCTGGCCGGTGGTCCCGGAGTTTTCACCCGTTGACTTTTGTCTCTACTTGCAGAACTTTGGAAAGTGTCACTCAGAGATATCGAATGCGAGTGATTACCTGACCCGCTGTTACTCACATGAAGATCGATATCTGGAGAAGATCCCTCATGTCTATGCCCCCTTGTCAGACCTCCCACAAGATCTTTATCCTCACCATTCTGACATCTCCTTCTGCTGCCCACCTCCCGGCTCCCGGGCTCCTTACATCTGTCCTAAGGAACAGTATGTTTAAAGTGTCAACACGGCCATAAAAAAAAAGGAAGAAACTCACAGTTTTCACCTCTCCTGTCGCTCAACAACCAAGGCCTTCCAGCCCCCCCTCCCTTTGCCATTGCTCATTTTATTGATTGGTTTTTAAACCCGGGTGCAATTGCCATGATTAGTTCCAAGTGTCTGCCTGGCTTGCTAACGCTCAAGGGAACACTCTGCCTTCTCCCACGTCTCCTCCAGTACCTGCATCTTTCTTTTCTCCTCCTGGCTCTGCGTGTGCATGTGTCTGTGGGTGACAGCTGCCCTGTGGTGGGTGGGATGTGCCCAACCCCGTCCAGTGTCCGTAGGTTTTTTCCCCTGTGTCAATCCCTGCACTCTTTGCACCGGAGCAGCCGGGTGTGGGTCCTTTTCAGCCCTGGCTCCAGCTTGTGTGAGGTGTTACAGCACAGCCACTGCTCACATCTGAGGCTGTGGCTTTTTTATTTCTGTTTTTTTTTTTTTTTTTTTTCCTGCTCCTTTTCCCCCCTTGGAAGTGGGGATAGCAAATCCCCGCTGTGAAGAGCTAAACAGCCAAGATTGCTGAACCAAATCGTAAGATGCTTATAACGAAAGATTCTCAAAACCAACCCAAAAATAGAGATCAGGACTTGGTTTAGGAGGTTTGTTTCTGTCCTTTTCCCTTCCTGCTCCCACTCCCAATCTCTTGGATTGACTCTTTTAAAGGGGACATATTTTGGAGTCAACACATTTGGAGGAAGCATCCTTTAAATAACAGGTCTGATAACCTGAAACCCAAAGGAGAAAATAATTATAAAGGAAAACATTCTCTCTAATTTTCCTTTCAAAGCCTAACGTGGCCCCCCACGAGCTTTTCCCCCCTCTCTTCCTTGCATCTGTTGATTGGAATTTTAAAATTAACTCAGGCAGAATATGAAGAATAAATCAGGATTTCAGGTAATCTCCTTGCTCTTAATGAAGGATAAAAGCCAATAGAGGAATCCGGCCTTTTAACTTTTATAAAAGCATCTTAGTTTTGGGACTACACCTTTTTTTGATACTGGAATGTGTGTGGGTGTGTAAATCCAAACGTGTGCATTCCTGTGACCACAAAGCGCTTTAGAGAAGGGAATTTATCTCCACATCACATCCGTGTTCACTTGTATTAGAGGAAAACAAAAATTAAATATTGATATCCACTTCAATGTATATAAAAGCAAAGAAGAGGAAGAGGAGGACAAGGAATGAACACCCTGCCTAAGAGCTCGGTTTCAGGGATGACCTCCACCCGTGTCACCCACGGCATGGAGGAGGTGACGGCTGGGATGGCTCTGAGCAAGGGGACAAAGCTTTGTGCCCAGAGGGCATTCCCCTTTCCTCTGGCTCAGGTTGGCAGTTTGGCCTTCTGCAGACATTAAAACCCCTCTGGAAAACGTGAGGATGCTCGAGCTGAGGGCGTGTGGGAGGGAGAGGTGGGCGCCACGCCGCTATCCTGCCGCCCAGGCACCCACATCTGTGCCTGACAAGTGGAACCGCCGGCGGGTGACAGCCCTGCCAGAGGAGCTGTGCCCACCCCGATGCCCCAGCCCAGCTCCTGCCGTGCCACCCGGCCTGAGGCACCCCTTTATCTCCGTGGGGCCTGGATCTCAGCAGCTCTGGTCGTTCTCTGCCCTCGCTGTGTCCCCATGGCCTCCAGCCTCACCCTGCCTGTCCCTCCTCCTCCTCCTCCTCCTCCCCGCAGCAGCAGCAGCAGCACACCGGTGTCGCTCTCCCTCGTGGATTCCCTGCAGCCTGACAAACCCATCTGGACGAGGGAGAGGAGTTGATACTCTGGTTAGCGGGGCAGCACAGCCCTGTGGGGGATGACACCTTCGTGCATGGATCCCCCGGGCCCCTGAATGGCAAAAAGCAGCCCCAGCCCTTCCCCAGTGCCCGCTGCAGCTCCGTGCTCGAGGCAGGACGGTGGCTGGTGACGAGGACAAGGTTTGTGGGGGGAATCGCTGCACCTGGAGAGGTGTTCTCCTGCTGGGAGGTGGCCTCCCACTAAATGCCAGGTGGGTGCATCAGCTGAGCGAGCTGGGGGTGCTTGGCTGGCTGGGGGGGTGCATGGAGGGGAATTTTTGATGCATTTTTTGGCCAAGCTGAAACGGGCAGCGGCAGCTTCGCCACGTGCCGGCGCACGGAGCACTCTCACTCCCAAAGGACCAGGGGAGTGTCATCAGGACACAGCCTCAGAGCACTCCACACGACTTTTCAATCCCATCCTGTCAGTCCTGACTGATGCAAACCTTTCTGGAACCGTTTGGATTCCCATTTCCTCTGCCAGTCTCCGGAGGATTCAGCTGGTCGTTCCCTCACACCAAAGGACTCCAGTGCTCCATGGCTCTGTTCAGATAATGCATTTTTCCATCCGGTTTTCTCCCCAACACACCTTGGGTACTTTCTGGCTGCCACAGAGCTGGAAACTGGGCGTGCTCTGAGCTGGAGGCACAGCCACCACACTCACCCCACGCTCAACTCTGCCAGATCCGCCTTTGCTCCCTCTCTTCGGAAAGGTGAGGAGGTGCTGGAAAACCCACGGGTCTCTGATGTCCTGGGATCAACCCAGCACCACTGACCAGGAGGGAAAAGCGAGGAATAATCCCTTCCAAACTTCCCTACCTGCATGCCTGGAGCTGCAGGGCGCTGCCTGGGCTGTGGGTTGATTCGGAGCCTGCACCTGATGCGGTTTCAGACAGATCCAGGAATTTAAATGAGAAGTGGAATATGTTCAGGTCTTCAGATCCAGGAGGAAAGAAGCCAGACAAAATGGTTGCTTGCCAGAGGAGGCAGGGAACACGTTGCAGGTGGTTTTCTCTGCTGCCCGTGTCTGGGACAAAGATCCTTTGATGAGGAGGGGGAAGGCAGGGATACAAACTGCAGCATTACAGAGAAACTCTGCTTGCCTCGTGCAGCTTTGAACCTGAGCTGCCCACAGAAGTCTGCCACAAAGGGTTTTACTGGGCTTGCAGCAAAGCAAAAGGATTTCAATCCTCCTTAAAAAGGTAAAAGGCAGGAGAAGCCTCAGTTCAAAGCAGCAGTTTGACTTGTGCCTGCACATGTATTTAGTCCAGGGATGTCTTGGCTCTCTTTGCCTCTCCTGAAGAGCTGGGTTGATCTCAAAAAAATGCAAGAGGGACTGGCCACACGCCACCAAATCCCTTTGCACCCCAGGAAAAGGGGGAAAACCCTGCAGGAAAACCCTGACATGAGAAACAGTGAGTCCACTGCTTTGGTTTTACAAATCTGTGCTTGGAAATGGTTGTGGCTCAGGGCTCTTACTCCTCGCTCCCTTTCCCCACGGTCGCACAGCGTTTGCCCAGCGGCTCCTTCCAAACTTCCCTGCCCCTGCTGCCACGGGCTCGATCCTCACTCTGCTCCACAATAAGGCTGCCCACGCCCCCGGGGAGCTGCAGGTGCTGAAATCAGGGCCAAGGGGAGGTGTTCTCCTGCTGACACGGTGCCAAGTGACTTTAAGAGGTCCCTGCTCTGGAGCCTGAGCCATTCAGCCACGCTGGGCGGAGATCGCTGAACGAGTCCAACTGGGAACTGGTGCAGCGGGATCCAGGGGGCCGGCAGTGCATGGGAGGAACTGGTGTTGTAGGGTGGAGAGTCGTTTAGGCTGAAAAGACCTCTGAGATGGAGCTGTTCTTCCTGTCACCAGGGTGAAATGTCACGGTTTCTGTTCCCTGTGTTGCTGGCACTGACACAGGGAGCTCTTGCGGATGGAAAAGACCGACCACAGAACTTAAATAAAAGTGAGCTGAAGAGTTACAGCAACTCCTGTCCTGCCTGTGGGGCCTGTGTGGGGTGTTTGATGTCTGCCTTGCTCCCAGGGCTGGCTTCTTGCTGACTTGTCCCCCACATCCCTCATCCCTTGCACTTCACCCCCCCAAAATGCACCCACACGCGCTCCTGCCTTCTCCCAGGAGCTGCTGCCTGTTCCAGAGGCTCCTCAGGACCGCAGTATCCCACTTTTCCTGTTGCATCCCTCCCTGCCTGCAGCACAGGGGACACAGGACTCACAGGTAAGCAGAGGAGCAGGGTTCAGTGACCTCCCAGGCGATTTCTGCTGCACTTTCCTGCCCTAGCTCTGCCCCCAGAGCAATCACGATGCTCAAGAGATGCCAGCCTCTCTCCATTTGTTTGGGAATCCTCCTCCCAGCCTCCCCCTACACGTGGGTGGGACAGAATCAGTCACAAACAGCCTGTCCTCGGGGCCAGCAGCTATTCAGGGAAAGAAAAGGGGGGTTCCTCCTGCTCTGCAGCCCACTTCTGATGCCAGTGGCCTGATTTCCTTGTGCAGGCGCTCACTCCTGGTTCCAGAGGCAGGGGGACACTGAACCTGCACTGCTGGGGGAACGGGGTGGGAGCTGAACACTCAGAACCCCCTCAGGAGGTTCCCTACCAGACACTGCTGATCAATAAACCATTTTTTGACGGAATTTTTAGCACTAACTCTGAGAACTGAAAAAGCCCCGGGATATTTCTTAACAACAAAGTGGCACCGCACAAGGATGGAGCCTCTGCCTCTGGGTAAAGGCCTTTTGGAACGATTTAGCCACGGATTTGGGGTAGCAAATGGCAGAGGGATGGGGTGGGGGGGTTCATGGAGGGAGGGGGAAAGGGTCTGAATGCAGCCTGCAGCAGCAGCAGCCAAGCTGGACGTTGCTGGGAAGGGTTTATGGGGATGTGGGAGAGAAGCTGACACAATTCTGCTGAGAGCTGCAGCGTTTCTCTGAGCTGCTTCTCAGAAATATCAAGGAGAGACACAATTCTGCTGAGAGCTCCAGCATTTCTCTGGGCTGCTTCTCAGAAATATCAAGGAGAGACACAATTCTCCTCAGGGCCAGGGTATCCCACAGGGTGGTGGGAGCGGAGTGCTGGCAACGCTGTCCTCAGCCTGCACAAAGACGAGTTCATCCTGCGTTTCTGGATCCTGGCATCTCCCCCCAGGACTGTGCTTGCTTCCCAGAAAGGGGAAAAGAGTCTGGATTTCCCTCCTGCACGGCAGTTTTTTACACATTTGCCCACAGACTGCCCATCTAAACGTGGTCCATCTGAGCTGAGAAGTCACCCAAACCCCCAGTGTGGCACCAGAAACGCCTGGCACGGGTGAGAGCTGCCCGCTCCCACAGAGGTGCTGGGAAACAGATCCATTCCAGCTCCTTTCCTCGTGGTTCTCAGGGTCAGCGCTGAGTTTTGTGGTCCCTTTCTCCAGTGCTGAATGTCTGATCAGTGCTGCAGTCAGAACAGAAAACTTCCTGCTGGGCCATTTTATGGCTGCACAGGGATTTATGCATCTATTCATATGTATAAAACTAAAATACAGCTCTTGGACTGCACTAAATATATCAAACCTATCAAAACACTTACACAGGATAAGTAAATTGGTACTTATGCAGTGTAAGGTGAAGAGCTGTTGTTTCACCATCTAATCACCTCCATAAAGATGTTTTCTCCTACAACTAAAGAAGAGGCCCCATGGAGGGTGGAGGATGTTCAGAGTGGGGCGGGGGAGCTGCAAATTCAAGGCCAGCACAGGAAAGGGCTGCGCTGAAGGTTTCCCATCCCTGCTGCAAACAGGGCAGGCCGAGCTCTTTATTTTCTTTTTTTTTCCCTCTACTGTCATGCTCTATTTTCTTCCCCTTTATGGCAGATGGGAGGTGAGGTTTTGAAGGCTGCCAAGAATGCATCCAGCCCCGCTCCTCTGGGGGAACAGCACCATAGACGGAATGAACTTTCTCCAAGCTTCCTCCCACCCTCCCCCTCGTAATCCAGGCTCCGGTGCCATCATTTTCATATCACTACTAATTACATTAATTATTCTCCTCAGCATAAAACTCATTAAGCTGGAATTTACGGTTCATTAAGCCAGAGCCAGGGTTCTTCCTCGGTGCAGTGTTGTGGGGTCAGGATTATTCCTGTCCTGGCTGGGGGCAGGTTCTAATCCATGTCTGCCTCGGCCACGCTCAGCGGTGTGAGGTGTGACCAGAGTGGTGAGTGCCACCACAGGGGTGTCACAACAGGCAGGGGGGTGGCCCTGAACACTGGAAAGGGGTGAAATGTGCCTTGTTCCAGCTCGGGGGACACCACGTGCGCCGGGCAGAGCGGGAGCAGCCGAGGGAGCGCTTGAGGCAGGGTGATCCCAGGAGCAGCAGGATGTGCCTGGTGGTGTGGGGAAGGGTTGGTACCTCAGGAGATCCAGCTCCACGTCTGGTGAGGAGCTGCCCTGAGCCTCTGGAAGCCACTCCCAGCACAGGACACAGAGGATTTTCTGCCTGAGCCATGGCAACGTGCTCAGGGGGCTGAAACAGCAGGGAGATGTTCTCCAGAGAGACCTCACACCGCCCTCGAGGGTGTCCAGCCGCTCCCTCCATGTGCCATGGGGTGGAAAGGCCACCCTGGCCATGCCTTTGGGGTGACAGCAGTGGTGGGTGCCAGTTCCCCACGTGCCTTTTGCCAGGCTGGAGGGTTTATCCCACCTGCACTCCCTGAGACCCGGAGGTGAGCAGCCCTTCCACGCTCCCGGGGGTGATGGTGTCACCTCCTGCCCTCCCAGGGACACCTCTGTGATTAACCAGTGAGGTTAACCTGCCCTTCTCCTAAAGAGCAGCCAGGAGTGATCTTTCAGTGGTTTTGGAGAGTAAAAACAGGGCTGGGAATGGGAGAGGAGGAGGAACAAGGAGAAGCTGCACATGCCCTGCCTCGGGCTCCTCAGCAGAGCTCCCCAGTCCCAGATCTGAGCCCGGGAGCTGGAAGGGATGGGCAGGATCACTTCCTAACGGGCCTGACCGACAGGGAATGCGTGTCCTGAGTGCACTCCCTCCTTCTCACGCTGCACAGGCTCCTACCACGCTCCCTAATCACTGTAATTAAGTAGTCACTTACTGAGCGATGTCAGACACGGAGTTCGGAGCCGTCACAGCCCCGCAGGAGATCGAACCAGCCCCATCTCCCGGGTCTGAGCTCTGCTCGTGGTGGTGATGCTGGGCTGGAGCGGGACACTGAGCCCGGTGACACGGGGCCGGGTCATTTGTCACGGCTCTGGGGTGACAGCATCCTGCCTTTGCCTGTGACCTCGGCACCCCGGAGCAGGGGGTGTGGAGCCCTGGGAGGGGCAGCTCCTGGTGACCGGCACCCAGGGGGATGCCTGCTCGCCTGTTTTGCCGTCTGTCAGGGTATAAATGCGCAGCTGGATTTGTGCGAGCCCTGCGGAGCACAGAGGGGCCCGTCCTCACTTTATTCCCCCGGTGCCCACCACCTTCTCTCTCCTCCGCTCCCCTTCGGGCAGGGATTCTGAGATTAGACAGGAGCCAGGCGCGATCATGGAGTTGGAATCCATTCCCTCGTGGTTTAAAATCAGCCTGATTAGCTGGGAAATGGCCTTTCTTGAGGCACTGGCTGACAAACAGCCGGGGACTAAACCGGAGCCAACCTTTCCAATCCCACATCCGCGCTCCCTCCCCAACCTCCTCTTTCCTCGGGGGCACCCAGTGGTTCGCAGCCCCGCTCTGACAGCGCAGGAGACGGGCTCGGTTCGTACACAATCGGCATCTAATTCATTCCTCTGCGAACGCGAAAATCGATAGTGTTTATAGAGCCCACAAAGGCCCTCCCGTCGGTCACTGTCCTCGTTAGGTTCCTTTCTGGCTGCCAAAAGAGCCTTTCAAGAGGCGATTCTACGAGCTGGAGAAGGAAAATAATGATCCCCACGACTTTAATGAAGCCTGAGAAGTCTCCGGGCTTCCGCTCTTGCCCAGAGCAGGGGGAAAGAGTTTCTTGGTAATTTTATGGGATGGACTGGCTTTTCTCAGAATTTTGCCTGGATAGTCAAATTCTGGTGCTTGGTTTGGCTCCAGTTTAGCTCAGAGTGCCTTCTCACACATGCAAGGACATGCATTTCCTCAGCAGATGTTCCGTGATTTCAGCTCTACCTGTGCTTGCAGATTCTGTGGGCACAACACTGAAAGCCAAGTTCGGGCTGCCCCAGAGTGCCAGAACTCCACATATTATTATTATTATTATCATTATTATCATTATTATCATTATTATTATTATTATTATTAGTTATTAGTTATTAGTTATTAGTTATTAGTTATTAGTTATTAGTTATTAATAATTATTAATGATTCTTATTAATATTAATTTTTATTTTACAATTCTTTTTCTTCTGTTTCCTGTGCCTCTAATTTTATCTCTAGGAAGTATCCTCAAGCCAGTGTTGGATGTCTGTGTCCTGCCTGTGCTAGGAACAATTCCAGCCCCGTGGTCAGCTGCTCCATCTGGGGATATTCCAGGGGTTTGTACAGCTCTCGACTGCTCCNAGAGCAATTCTAAACATAAGAAAGATGAACTTCGACCTTCTTTGTAGCAGATGGAACATTTTGTGAGCAACTGGTCATGTGTAAATGTTAACTTGTTTGCCTTTCTTAGTAACCAACAAATGAACAACATATGCCTTTATTTTGCAAAGGCAACTGCTCTTTTTTTTTCCCCCCCCTTTTTTTTTTTTCCCCAGTGTTTGCCTTCCGAATCCCACGGAATTGTTACTAATATTCCATCGCTGCTTATTGATGGGAAACCAGCTGGAGTGCGATTGCCTGTTATATCTCAGGGCCTGCTGATAAATGTCGCTGCTGAGCTGGCCATTTCCCAGCTGCCCGGGCCTCAGATCCGGAAAACTTCATTTTTCTCTTCCCTAAAAAACCCAAACTGACGGGCAGCGCGTTCCCCTGGATCCACACCCATCCCGAGCGCGCTCCTGTTCTGGAAGGGCTGTTCAGCACTCAGAAAGGGCTCAGCTGCACCTTGCTGGCTGCTCCAGGGCTTTTTCGGAATATTTTCAGCTCTTCCACAGCTCCATCCCTCTCCCGGGTGGAGGTTTGGGATGGCCCTGGGGCGAGGAGCCCAAAAACGGCTTCGCACTCCCCGAACAGAGGGAGCTGATCCTCCCCTGAGCTGCTGTAAAGGTGTGACTTGGCTTTTCATCCCCAGCAGTCTCCGAGCCCCAGGACCATCCACTTTTCCACCTGCTGATCCTCGGGGAAAAGCAGGGATCAGCACGAGATGTGAGCAATGCTCCCAGCCAGGCCCAAGGGGAGGGAAAACCCCGCAGGAATCCGTCTCTGTGCCATTCTCACTCGTGGGGAGGAATTTATGAAGAGAGCAAAAAAACCTTCAGAGCTCAAATTCATTCTTTTTATTTCTTCTTTTTTTTTTTTTTTTTTATCTCTCCCTTTTGGAATTTTTTTTCCCCCAACATGATACGAATACAGTCACAGAGCTCCTCAGAATATTTAGATTTTTTTTTTTTGGTTTGAGCACCGGATTCCTCTGTTCCCATTCGCTCAGCTAATTACCCTTTTAGCTTGCTTTTGCTCTATTTTCACAGATCTCCTGGTTTATTTATATCTACCTATCTGTAATGATTTCAGAGCCATTACTCACAGCAGCACCAGGAAACATTACATTTCCCCATTTACAATTGCAATTATGATATCCGTCAGAAACAAATGCAGCTGCCTTTAATTTTAAGCAATATTTTGATCATTGTAATTAAAAAAAGAACTTATGGCACTGCACGCATTAGAGAAATTAATGTAATTTCCTGGCTGCCTTAAAAGGCATGCAAATAGTGGTCGCTGGATGAGAGATTTAGGGGGAGAATTAACCCTTTTTGGTGGCTTTTACCACTCTTCAAGGCACGCTGGAAGCCTTAATGACACAGTTTTTGAGACTTAACTTCAGTGTAGGATTTAATATACGAGTTCTTTGTCCTTCAACTTCTTTTTTCTCCTACTTTTCTCTTTCTGAAATTGCTAGTTATTAAAGGATTTATGTGCAAACAAGACCATTTTCCTGTCACTGCTCATTTCAGCCCGCCTGTTTCGATGTGTGGGGACAGATGAAATCCAGTTGCTGATATTATAATCATCGCCACAATTGCACATTACAAACTCAATAACAAACTCTGGCACATCCTGGGTCTGCGTCTCACTGCGCTTCACAACGAGGAGAATTTACAGCCTGGATTTGGATTAATGGCACCAAAAAAGCGTCTCTGAGGGAAGCAAGGATTCAGATGAACAGACACAGAACGTCCTTTTCATGGAAGTTGAGGCTCATCCAATTAATTTTAATGCGCTGCTTTAGCCGTGAAAGGTGGAAGTTTGACTTGTTGTTGTGTGAGCAGCGGGGGATTCATCAGTGCACGGCTTTTCTTGTTGTGTGATTTGCTCTCTCCCGCGATCCCCTGGCCACTGGATGCCTTTCCCAGCTTGGGGCTCGTTCTGCAGCAGCGAAATGTTAATAACAGGCACATGGGAACTGCCAAATGTGGGCAAACCTGGGGTTCTCCCAACTCTCTGTCCTTTCTGAGACTCTGAAAGAAATAAGGACGGGGAGGAGGCCGCAGCTCTCGTAGTGGGCAGAATTTAATTGTTGCTCTTATCGCTGTTTGTGCTGTGATTGTCCCTGCAGATCCTGTCTGGCTGCTGCTGCGCCAGTGGGGAAATGTCCCTGTTCTGAAGCTCCTAATGACAAAAATGTTGGGGAAAGGGACAGCAAACACGCACACACACACAGCCTGGGAAAGCGTGGGTGCTCCGGAATCACGCTGGATGAGCTGGGGGAGAGCAAAATGACACCAAACGAAATGATCTCATCACAGTCACATCTCTGCTCTGCTCCCTATTTCTGCAATCCGGTCTGAGCACAGATTTCCATCAGGTCCAAGACGATCTTGAGATAATTTGAGGTCTGTCAGTAACAGGTAAAGACAAAAAGCCTTTTTTGTTTCCCTTTAAGCACCCAGAGCTACAGAAAAGAGACAATCCTATTGCAAACAGAATATTTGAGTGTGACAGAGGAAGGACCGGCTCCTTTTAGGAATTTTCCTTCAGGTTGGCACCTCATCGGGGCGATCACATTCCAAATTTCAGCCCGGAAAGATCAATCCAGCTCAAGGAAATCAAGCTGCAGTCAGTTGTCTGCACATCAGTGCTCGGAGCATGGAGCAATAATCAGCCCCTGATCAGAACTGGCTCTGCCATTATCTGCTTGGTGCTGGGCTATGATGTATGAAGCAATTTTGGCTGCGACAGTTTCTGTTCTGTGTGCAAGCAGCTCCTGACTGGTAAAAACTATACAGAATTTGTTGGGTTTTTTTTTTCCCCCTTTGTGCTTTCCTTTTTTCCTTACGAAGGAGCAATATTTTAAACTAAAAGGAGTTTTCAAACCACAGTCACCATCATTCATCTTTACAGTCCCGGGGTAGGAACAATCTCTTCATTAGACACTGAATTTTTCTCCATTACAGCACTATCTGAATGCATTTATTCAGCCATTTATTAGAAGTCACTTGATGGGGGTGCAGGGAAGGAGAGGACTAAATTAAAGCAAAAGGGCTGTGTGTGTAAACACGCCTGTATATTCTAAGTGGAGAAGTCCATAAAAATATTCCAACTTAATAAGAGCCATAACTCTGGAGCTCGCGGTGAAAACACCTCGCTTGCTGCAGTGACGAGGAGGGGGTGAGGGGAAGGAAGGGGCTTGGCCCACGCCCTGTCTGCCAGCGGATTTTAATCCAGCTGGGGCTGAGAAAAAGTGATTTCTCTTTAAACATTACATCAGTGCCCAACTCTTTGCTCAGGGACAGCCTCGCCTGTCTCGGGCCGTGATTGTCCTGTCGGCTGCGCTTTGTTTTGGGAGCCGGGATTGAAGTGTGGCAGGGTTTGATCACTCAGGGCTTTGGCTTTTAGGATTCCCCAGGCCTGGCCTGTGCTTTGTGCTCCAGGAGTGCCTCGGGGCCAGCTGATCAGAGGCTGGGTGTGGGAATTCAGCTCTCACCGGGATCCTGTGCAGGTGGAATGGGCACCACCTCATCGGCACTGCAGGGCAAAGCCCTCCCAGACAGCAGAAGGGGCTCACTGATGGAAGAGAATAAACCACAGGAGATACCCTGAATGGAAATGTGAGGCCCCAACAAATTAATGCTGGGAAATTCAGACTTTATGGACAGGTCCTGTTGTTTTCTCTTTGTTCACAAGCCGGGTGAGCTCACTGTACAAACCAGAATGTGCTGAAGAAGGAGAACCTTGTTCTCCCACAGCAAAATCCTCCCTCCTGCTCCCTGCTCGTGTCCTCCAAGCCTGGGTTTTCACCCCCACTCGCCTTCCCACCCCTCTTGCTCCTTAGATTTCTTCTCTTGGCCCAAGCTCTGTGCCAACAATGCCCAATTTCCCCCAGACTGCGTGAGCTCCTTCGGGGCGGTGCTGCAGGTTGCACGCCGAGCAGATCACACCTTCGATGGAGTCAGAACGTTGCTTTTCCACCCAGCATCGTGCCTGGAGCTTGGCTGAGCAGATCAAAAAGCCTCTCCCCCATTTCTGTGCATGTCACACCATCATTCCCAAGTTAGTTCTCCTAGGATGCCTGTGAGGCTGCTAATTTTAGAGGATCTATCACTGTTTCTGCGTTTATTTTGATTCGCCTTCTCACTTTTATTAAAACAGACAAGCCTTCCCTGTATATTCCAGAAGGCTGCCATGGTTTCTCCGAGGAGATTTGTAAAAACCAGACCGAAAAAAGGGGACCATTTCCATCCAAATACCCTTAAAAATTTAACAAAACAGCACAGCAGCTCATAGCTCAACAGGAGCATTTAGCCTTTTATGCTTAATTTCCACTGTGAATCCCTCCCTCAGAAGTGTGCTCGTGCAGCCAACTGCACAGTGAAAATGCCAGACCGAAAAACAAACGCAGCGCAGGCATTTGGCCTCCCCAAAAGATAGCAGGGCATAAAGCAGGATTATGATCCCGGAATGCAATAAAAAGAGATAAAAAATTCAGAAGAGATCAAAATAATTTCGGAAGCAAATGAAACATTTACATGGGAATCAGACCTTTTGAATGGGAAGAGAGCAAATGGTGTCAGCCTGGAGCAGTGTCAGGGGGGTCTAAGGGTAGATGTGGCTCAGGAACTTATTTAGGTGTTAGGTGCACCCTCAGAGTGAAATCAGGGCGAGGAGGAGGAGGAGAAGTGAGCTGTGGAGGCCACTTGAGGTCCCCAGGGAACGGGGAGTGGGCTGGGAGTGGGTGGACAGCTGGGAGAGGTCAGGTCTGTGGGAGCAGCAGGTGTTTGCAGTCACTGGTTTGTGGGTGAGCAGCCACGAGAAGGCTCTTTGCAGCCCAGAACTCGACAGACACCCAGAGCAGGGAGATTCGGGGCTCTCCCAGCTGGAAACCCTTTGTGCAAACCCCACCCCGATGAGGGAATCACCCAGGAGATAAAGCAACACCTCCCTGCCGCTGCTCCCACTGGAGAGGGGACCCCCCCCAGCCTGGACTGGGAGGAAACACCAGGGTTTGGTGGTGTAAAAGAAGGAAACGGCTGCTCAAATGACACGGGTGAGCAAAGCTGAGCAGTTGGAGATGAAAATATAATTATAGGAGCCCCGAGCAGATGGAAGGGTCAGCATTCCCCGTTTTAGAGGTGGCAGAGTAAAGGCACAGAGGGAAAGAAACAGCTCGGTCCTGAACCACCAGCAAAGGGGAAGGAGGAACGGGGAGTCCGTGTGGAAAGAGGGAGCAACAGCGAAATGGACACAAAGGAGAGGAAGCAGGCACGAAAATGAGAAGAAATCCAAGTGTTTGGAGGAAGAGGAGCTGTCTGAGGGGGTGGCTGGTCCAGCAGGAGGGCTGGGGGTGCAGCAGCTCCGCGGGCGTTGCTCACTGTCTGTGCACAGATAGGGCTGCTCAGCACTGATGGATGGAGGGGCTGCCAGGGGAGCCGAGCCTCGGGAACAAAGCCCTCTGACAAAGTTGTTAATTAGATCCAGCGCCTTATCACCAGCATGGACTCTCCATCCATTTCCCCACGTGAATTGGGATCGTTCCCAGAAGAGGCTCAGAGGGAAGGGGAGAATCTGAGCCCCAAACCCGGCTGCGATCAATTCCAATCTGCCTGGGCCGCGTTACATTTCTTTGTCTCACCTGACACGGGCTCAGAGAAGCAATTTTTAAATGTCACAGCTCGTGACCTGCACCTCTGCTGCCTCCTTTCAGGATTCATCCCTGCTCAGGCTGGGGAATGAGCAAGGTGCAGCAGCCCTTGGGAGATGGTTTCAGTTTAATGCCCGGCGTGTTCAGCTTTGGATCTCCCATTGAAACTGGGGAATTTGTTAAGCTGATGAGGGAAGGCTGCAGTAGAGAAACACAATAGCAGAGTGGGATTAGGCCTGGAGTAAGTGTCTGTACTTTGGAGGATTAATGAGAAAACTGCAATGGATTTTACATGGTGAAAAGGATTCGCTGAATGCTTTAGGTGAAATGAAATTAGTCCCACTCATGCTCTCTGAGCCTCCAAGCAGGAGAGGAGACTGGCACCCTCCCATCACGTGTAATAACCAGATCCCCTCCAGCTGCTCTTCTTTGTGGAAAATTCCAGCGCACCACTGCTGGCCATTTATTTCCATTTAGGATGGCAACCCAGGCCCCATCTCTGGGCAGAGAGAAATCCTAACGAAGCCAGCTCTGTGTCCAGGGACTCCAAGGTGCCCCGAGGCTGAAAGTGAGGAGAAACACCTGCCTCAGACATTCCAGCTGCTCAAAATCCTTGCAGGAGAAAAGGCTCAGAAGGACAGGCCCTGAAATGGAGAGGGGAGAAGGAACAAGGGTTCTTTAACACGTTGATTTTTCAGGGGAAAGGTAGATGGGGTAAACAAACACGTGGGTGGATGAAATCATCCCAGGCTCACCCTGGCACACGAGGGGTACCAGGAAAAGGCTTCCCAGATCCCTGGTGGAGGGGACAGATGGCAAAAAGGGACTTGCTGATGCTGAAGCAGTTACACTGCCCAGGGCTGCTGCTCCTGGAAACAGAAGAGGCCACTGAGAGCAGCTCGGGCTGGCTCGTGCCTCCTGTGTGTTGCCTTCCAGTCCATCATTCTTTCTAATTAGGCACCTCTGACACACAATTAATCCTATTTGCCTGCCGGCTTTTTTATCTTTCCTTCTGCTTTTATCAGGCAGGGAATTAGACTCTGCTCGCATGTAAAGAACACTGCACGGGCCTGGCTTTTCGGGGGGATTTGGAGACTTTTCATAAGGCAGTGCCTAACCCATGATATTAAAAGTTTGTTAGGAGTAATTAATTTCTTTCTCTTCTTTTTCTAATCGCTAAGTGCTGATTTCACCTTTGCTCAGACAAGCAGCAAGGCAAAGATGGGAGGGTGGGTCAGGACTCAGTTCAGTAAATCCCAGTTTTCAGCCTCCTCTCCTCAACTGATCCACTGTCCTCACCCCAGGCTTCACCTGCAAATCCCACACACCTCCAGAGCTGCACTTTCAGGCCACAATTTCTCTTAGCAGAAAAAGAGATGGAGACTGAGACTTTCAGGTCCCTTTTTCACCCCCTGAAAGGATTGGTCTCACCAACCTCCAAGAAAAAGAAGGAAAAAAGAAGTTAAAATCCTTGAACCCACAGCACGGGCGCTTTGGCAATGAGGCAGGTGAAATCTCACTCCTTCCTGGGGTTTCCCCTGAACTGGGAAAGAAGGAAAATCTTTCTGCACTCGGGCAAGGTGAGGATGGGCTGCAGATAAGGTCTGGTGACCACTGAATCCAATCCTTCTCCCCATGCCCAGGTCAGAGGCAGAAAAAAGCTTCCACACAGCCCAGTGCCCTTATCCTGGGAACAGGGAATAGAAAATAGGGATACATTCCCTTTTCAGAGATATTAAGCTCCCTCTCAGGCAAATCCATCCTTCCAGGCCGCTCTCTCTACCAGCTCCACACATCTCCAAACACATCTTACAGCTTCACCCTCAGCCGTGTTTTTGCTCTTGTTGGGAGCGGGGATGAGAAGATTGCAATAATAAGAGTTGTACACTTGTTTAGGAAATGAAGAGGCAGGAAAAGGTCAGGCTGCTCCCCCTTCCCTGTTACCTGATCAGTGAGAGCTGTCTTCCCCCGTCAGCCCTAATTCCAGCCCTCCCCACAGCCACCCTGGGGACCAGCCTGTTAGTCCCTCCTTGTCCCAGCGGTGGTTTTGATTCCTGTAAAACAATGATTAACAAGACACTTCTGACTGAGCAGGTACAGCAGAGAGCTGCACCTTCCCCACCAGCTTCCTCTGCTGCCTTTTATGTATCACGCTGAAATGTAATTATCTTCACGGTGCAGGGTGTAAATCAGGGTGTGTGTCAAGACGATTTCCCTCAGGGTTTTATTTTATTGCGTAATAATATTTGACACAGGGCTTAGAGGTGCTGTTACCTGCCTAATCGTGTGAAACAATTTCATGTGCAAACAGCTGGTAAGTGTGAAAACTACCATAAACCAGCTCCAGGAAAAGCTCTGCTTCCCTTATCTATCCTTGGAAAATACCCCCTGGCACTGGTGTTTCCCCACCAGGCTGGGAGGAGCTGCTCTGCCCTCACACGGGGGGGAAATCCAGCTCTATCCTCCCTCCCAGCTCCTTGGTGGAAGCAGGGATTCAGGGTCTCCATCTGTGTTAAGCCCCTCAGGCCAGAAGGAATAAAGTTAATTTGGGATAGGGGCTGGCTGGGTGTGTTCTCTAAGAGAGGAAACCCTCTGTGACACGGGTGTTGCCCCAGCCTAATCTCTCACCAATAATCCCGGAGGCAGGGGGTGGTTTGGCTCTCACCCTGCTCAGGTACAGAATTTTACATCCAGCTTCCCTCAGTGTCCATCTTTTGGGGTTGGTGTTTCACTGCACTTTGTCCTAAAAGGGGCCATGAAGGTCCCGAGGGCTGCAGGGGCGCATTGGGCACAGGGGGGGCCACGTAGAAAACCTCTGGGAGTCCAGTTTGGGAACCCAAAGTGGAGCTGAGGCTCTCAGTCCTCATTGACAAACCCTGCTCAGGCACGTGTTTCCCTGAAAGGTAAAACCCTCCTTCGCTTGGGAGTGCTCAGGTGATGCCTTAGGTTTTAACTCTTATATTTTTCAAATCCTGCATTCCCAGTGTGTGACTCTGAGCTGCCTCGCAGCCTGGCAGCTGCTGCTCTCTCATGCTCACACAGACATAACAAAGCCTCTCCAGGCCTGCTCTGCAAGGACACCCAGCCCGTCCCAGGCCCAAAATGTGTAACCCAGCACCTTGAGAAGGGGGGCGAGCTGAGGGGCAGTTCCATCATTAGCTAAAGTTTAATTGGGGAATTTATGCTGATCTGCAAATGGACCAAACCTGTAACAGTGTGAAGAACTCGTGACTCGGGGTCCATCTCGGGTGTAGCCTTTGGCCTGCCCAGGGTGTGCCTCTGAAGGCCTTTCCAATAAATATCCACCTTTATTCCCTTACTCCTGGCCAGGCTCTGTTTCCAGCTTGGCCTCTTCAGGCATCACAGGAACACAGAGATGAACCCAATCCGGGTGTGAAATCAATATGGACAAATTAAAGCGGCCGATTCACACAGGAGGGAAGTGAATTTACCCAAATTTGACCCCCCTCTCTCACTCTGGGAGCAGGAGGTGGGCACAGCCCTGTGCCTGTGCTGCAGCAAAGCCACACACACAGAGGGAGAAAATCAGAGCAGAGAGGGGAGACGCAGCCCGGCCCTGCTTCTCCTCAGCACAAATGGGAGCCTCCGACTCTGCCTCGGGGAGAGGGCGACAAAGCAGAGGCAGAGATGGCAATCTTGGGACAATGGTGGTTATTTATAAGGCTTTTTTTGTGCATCGGAGATCATAGCCAAAAGGCATCTGCCTGAGGTCTGAATTAGTCAGAGCGGGGTTGGGAGGGGAGGTGGGCAGCTGTTTGAAATCACCAGCCTCCAAGTCACTATTTTTTTTTCTCCTCAGGGTAGCTGGCATTGTCGATGATGGTTTAACCTACTTACGGTAATAATCCCTGTAATAAAGGCATTTTTACAAAAATCTCTTAGCCCGAACGGCTGCGTGGAGGGGAATGGGAGCTGCTGTGCAGGGAGGTTCTGTGTGTGGCTTGCCAGGGGAGAGCAGAGAGCCAGCTCTGTTCTGTCATTTTCTAATGCACTCCCAGACCACCACCCCCTGCCAGGCAAGAGAATTCCTTTCCAGGAAGGGATTTGGCAGGAACTGTCCCTTCCCCCCCCCCACAAAAAGAGACCTCCTCCCCGTGGATTAAGGCATTTCACATCTGGAGCAATATTAGATCATCGAGGTTTCTGATGCATCCTGAAAAACCCCTAATCCTGGCCACCATCTGGCCCAAACCCCCTCTCCAGCTGGTGGGTCCCCTTCTGCACACCCAGCGATCTCAGTGCCAAAGCGTGTGACCCGGTGGCACCCACAACAGCCTGTCCTGCAGCTCCAGGTGCCAAGGCAGGCAGGTGTGGTGCCAGCGGCGCTGCAATGGGCACGGGGAGCCCCGGGGCAGGTTAATCTCAGCTCAGCTGCCTGATCCCCAGGCGGGCAGAGCTCCTGGTTAAGCCATTCTGATACTGGGAGCAGCGCTCTGGGACGGCTCCGTGGCTTTGGGACCGAGGTCCCCCAGCTGTCTCAATTT
Organism: Oriolus oriolus; assembly: GCA_013400235.1. Lineage (NCBI taxonomy): Eukaryota > Metazoa > Chordata > Aves > Passeriformes > Corvidae > Oriolus > Oriolus oriolus. The sequence goes on along the minus strand of VXBT01010550.1, from coordinate 92,012 downwards.
CACAGAGATCTTTCGAGGCCGTGGACAGAGCTGGCCCTGTTCTTTGTCTGAGTTCTGTTGCTACTCCTCAGCACAAAGCCTTTCTCCCTCTGCTCCCAAGACTCCTTCTGCACACCACAGCTGTCCAGCAGCACCACCACCCCTCCTAACCCCACTTAACGAGGTGCAGACCTCACTGCTTCCCTGACTCCAGCTTTGATAAGGTTGATCCCTTAGGTTTCAGCTTTTATATTTTTCAGTATTCTGCGTTCCCAGTGTGTGACTCTGAGCTGCCTTGCAGCCTGTCAGCTGCTGCTCTCTCATGCTCACACAGACATAACAAAGCCTCTCCAGGCCTGCTCTGCAAGGACACCCAGCCCGTCCCAGGCCCAAAATGTGTAACCCAGCACCTTGAGAAGGGGGCCGAGCTGAGGGGCAGTTCCATCATTAGCTAAAGTTTAATTGGCCAATTTATGCTGATCTGCAAATGGACCAAACCTATAACAGTGTGAAGAACTCGTGACTCGGGGTCCATCTCGGGTGCAGCCTTTGGCCTGCCCAGGGTGTGCCTCTGAAGGCCGTTCCAATAAATATCCACCTTTATTCCCTCACTCCTGGCCAGGCTCTGTTTCCAGCTTGGCCTTTTAGGCATCAAGGTCCTGGACAAACCCTTCCCTGCTCACCCCCTGGAGAACGCTGAGGAAACCGGAGCTGCAGAAGGCAGCTGGGTGCTGTGGCCAGGCGAGGACACGCCGGGAGGAGTGGGCTGGAACCTGCTCCCTCCCAGAGCTTTTCCCCCAGGCTCAGGGGTAACACGGGGAGACAAGAGGGTTTTTTTTGTGTATTTACCAGATATCTTGGTAGTGAGTCACTGGGAACAGCATGAGCTGTGCTGGACGTGTTGGGAACAGCGGGAGAGCGGCAGGGCTGGCAGAGAAACATCTCAGGGCTGTGCCTGGCTGTGGGCAGGCAGCGAAGGTAGGGGCTGTGGGCTGTGTTATCCCCTCCTCTGCACCCTGCGATGTGCCTGGGCACTTGTCCCAGCCACCCCTCATCCCTGGGTGCTGGGTGAAGCCTTTCCATCCGAATCCATGGTGAGGGTGGCAGGGACGCCCGAGGGAGGGAGGAGGTGCCCTCAGCCAAGAGACACCAGTGGCAGCCCAGGGGCTGTGCCTGCTCCCCTGCCCAGGCAGATCGTTTCCATACTGAGTGCTGATATTCACGAGGGTGCCCTGGGGTGCTCAGAAACTTTTATGGAGCTGCAAACCCCAGCTGCTCCAACCGGGGAAGGGACAGCTGTGAGCCAGGGAGAGCTCCAGCAGCAGTTTGCCGTGGGATTCATGGAGGCAAGGTGACAGCAGCTGCAGGGATGAGTCCCGGCAGGGAAGCAGAGCCTGCCTTTAACATCCTGGGGCTTGTCGTGGTTATTTATCCTTCCGTCAGAAAGGAGGGCTGAGGTGCAGGCTGGAAAACCCCCGGAGGGATAAATGGTGATTTGGAGCTCACAGCCTCACTGGAGGGACCCTGTAGCACCCGGCACACGGGACCTGGGTGTGTGGCACCCACGTGGGATGGAGGACTGGGGAGCAGGGGCCTTCATCTCCATCACTGGAGCAACAAACCCATGGTTTTGTCGCTTTGCAGGGCCACTGAGGAAGGTGATGGGGGTGGGAAACAGCAGCCCTGGGCCAGCGCTGCTGTGTGATGGTGTCACTCCTGCGAGCAGGGGACAGGAGGCAGGGCACGCTGTGTGTGACAAGCAGTGGCTTTGAGAGCATTCTGGAGCCTGCTCGGGCTAATGCAGGGTTTTGTTCTAAACCACCCATGAAACACAGCTCGGAAATTGCACTTGCTATTGCTACCTCAGCCACTACAATCAAAGCTGAGGAAATGCACGGCTCAGAGAGCTCTGAGGAACAGCCTGGAAAAAAATGAGAAAAGAGGCAGGTCAAAAGGGAAATGGAGGGAGAGCAGAGCTCAGCAGCAGTGGCTGCTGTGATTGCCCTGATGCCAGGGAGGGGGACAGGGGCTCCCTGGGTCTGGGGAATGCTGATCCCCTCTCTGTTGCAGCATCTCAGAGTCAAAGGAGAAGAGAGGTACAATCAATAATAAAATAAGAGGCAACAGCAAATCTGCCTTTATCTGCATGGTGAGGGAGCGATTTTGGGGGTCCTGTTATCCCTGTGTGGGTCGTATTAACACCAACAAAATACTTGGTGCTCCCCGAAAAAATGTCAGCATTTATTAAGTGCTACAGTACGAGCAGCTGGATCTCATCACTGTCCTTTTGCCTGGGGTTTTGGAGGGGAAAGCAGCAGTGTTTGCTTTGAACATTACTGTCAAAAGAGAACCTTTGAACATTATTTCACAGGGATACAGCTGTGTCAAAAGAAGGTGGGGTGTGGTGACCCTGGAAATGTGTGGAGCAGTAACGGGGTCTTCCCCATGCTGTTGTCACCTGAATCCCTTGGAGCCAGCAGGTTTTACACCCAAGCTGTGCTCTCAGCTTTGCCACGTGCTCACACCTTTGCCTCCCAGATCCGGGGCTGTGGGAAGGGCCAGGGAGAAGGAGCAGCCCGAGGGGACAAAGTCTGTGTCCCTGCAGCAGCAGGGAGAGCTGTCAGGCTCAGCTCTGAAGCCGGCTGCTGGAGACAGCTGCAGGATGGATTGCTCCCAGCTCAGTCTGCAGGCAGAGATAACAGCCTGGTTCGATGCCACAGACCTCAAGCCCTGCCTCTTCCATCCTCTGCATCCCCACATTCCTCCGGCTCACACAACCTCCCCGGCTGCCAGGCGGATCTGAGGTAGTAAAAAGAGGATCCTAAAGAAATCTGGCAAAGGCTTTGCTATCTCAGCCTCACAGTAGAACAAGATACGGAGCTGAGGGAGGATCTGTCAGAGCACACAGCACCCAAAGCATCCCCCCAAGGAGCAGCAGCCACCCTCTCCCGAGACTCATCTGAACTAAAACCCCTGTGGCAAAGCAAGAATGTCGTGTGTCTTTCACTCACTTTGCACGGGCTGGGATGGCCCAAGTGACAGCACAGAGCCACGAGGACTTGTGAAAAAATACAGCTGAGCAGCTGTGGCGGTCATTTAGCCCAGCAGCGATGGGGTATGGGTGTGATAGATGCTGCTGATCATCCTCTGTAACACTGAATTGCCTTTCTAGATGGGAGTTATCAATTTCGCTGCCATAGCAACCCCAAAAGTCACCTAGAGGGCTGCCTGTCTGGGAGAGCAGAGATGGTTTCTGTAGGAGATCAGGGGGAAGGCAGGATTTCTGGGATTCTGGGATTCTGGGCCCAGCTGAAGGGTGTGAGAGCCCAGGGACCAAAGCAGGGCAGTGGGGCACAGAACAGAGGAACCAGCCCTGAAAATGGGTGCTGGTGTTTCCTGTCACAACCCAGCAGCTTCCCCAACATCTTTCCTACGTGAGTCCCTCTAGTGTAGAGTTTAACAACACTGAGACCCCCTGTCCCTTTGTCACAGCTGAACAAAACCTCTCAGAGGGTTCAGGAGTTGTAGGAGGGGACAGAAAAGCCTTTCCTCACGGGTGCCATATGTGGTGTGATCCCATAACTCCATTTCCTTGGAAAACCAGGCAAGAACTGGCACGATCCAACCATTTCAGTGCTTTTCTGTGAATGTTTTCAAACCCAGAAGCTTAGCAAAACTGCCCTTTTCAATGCAAATAGCTGCAATTTAGCTAAATAGTGATTTTCCAACCAAAAATTTCACAGAAAGATTCCCAGACAGCTGTACAGAGCAGCTCAGAGAAACCAGAGTTTCTCTCCTTCATCCTGACATTCATACATTGCACATTTCAAACATGTTCCTGTCTGTCTGCGAGCTGATGTCGTGTTTTCATTCCTACCAAGCATTTGAAGTGTATTAATTTTCTTGAAAGACCTTGTCAGAGCTGCCTGTGTGTCCCCATCTCAGATGCTGGCTCTGCAAAGCCATTTTATTTCCAGTCTGACCCACTGAGCACTGATTGCAAACAACGATTTCTTCTGCTTTCGCATCCTCTGCGCGCCGCCCTCCCTTTTGTTTGGAGTTTATGGTCACTGGCTCTGGGTTGTGTCATTATTTGTCTCTGTTCCGTGTTTTAACCTTTGTTAGAGACTCAGCCATTGTGCAATCCCTGTTCAGTGACCTATAATATCCTAATTTAGTTGGCATTTTGATCTGGGTGAACAACCCACTGGATGCAAGGCTTCTTTTCTGTTTCCCGCTCCTTTAGAAAGGTCTCCTCTCTATTTCCTCACCCTCTTCACACCCCACTCTGTGTTTCCTTACGTTGTCTTTCACTTTTTCTCTCTTTTTTTGTTCCAGATCAGCCTCAGCTCCAGCCCCTGCTCCTCTCCCAGTCCCTGCTCTGTGCCGTGTCACCAGGAGTTCCTGCAGTCCAGGCACCTGCTCATCCTCCCAGGATCAGCCTGATAAGGAAACTGCTCCTCTGCTGAGCCGAAAATTTTGTCAGCTGTTTGTGGATGAAATAATGACCCTAAAAACCTCTGGGGAGCACAGCCCACCCCCGTCTGAGGACCAGCAGCGAGTGCCTGTGGTGCTCACCCATCACAAGAGGGAGTTGCTACTGCTGGGTTCTGTCACAGGAGGCTGAGACAAAGGAGGGGGAGGCGCAGGGTTCTGGACAGCTCCCGGCACCGGAGCCCTGCCCTGGATTGCCACTGGACAGCAGCAAAGGGAGGCACCTCAGCCACGTTTCAGGATGCTCTCCCTGCAGTGAGCTGTGCTCAGCCAGTGCTGTGTCACCGAGGGCCCCTGAGGACTGGGAGCTGGAGCTCTTTGCTCCTCTCCTGCCTCTCCCAGGCTCCCGAGTGGCTGAGACCCACTGGGCTGCTCCACAGCCACGTCAGGGCAGGGCTGATTTGGAACCTGAGTGCTCGGAGAAGAATTTCTCCCAGCTCTCCTCCTCCTGTCCCCACTGGCTCTGAGTTCCTCTCTGATGGATTCCTCTGCCAGGAGCCCCCAGCTGGGAGCTGCTCCCAGGGGGACGTGCTCACATTTCCCCTGGCCGTGGGGACAGGGATATTGCAGGGCCTGGGAGCCAGCAGTGAGCCAGGGGGGCTGTCCATGCTAATTCCCCTCCAGTGTGCTTTGGTTTGGTTTGGGTTTGGTTTTTTTTAAGGCGTTGCTGTTGTAATTCTTGGAGGCTTTGGGGAAGGCCTGGAGCGAGTTTAATTTGGCTGAGGGGAGTAGCACAGACCAGCACAGACAGGCACAAGATGCTGGTTCTTGGTGGAAACACCTCAACCACAGGGCAGCAGCAGGGCAGGGTGGGGAGATGGGTGGAAACTCAGTGCCTGGCTCTGTCAGTCTTGCCCAAGCAAGAGGAACCAGCATTGTTCATCTTCTGCTGAACATCTTCTCAACATGGTTGAGATCTGCCTGAGATAATCGCTTTAGGGACGAGGTAAAATGAGTGAATAATTTAGAAATGGGTGGAGTCCCCTGATTGTGCCAGCTGGTCTTTGGTAGGGCCGTGTTTAGGGATCCTAAAGGAACAGCCTCCCTGTACCTGGCGGGTGTCAGCTGGTTGGGAGCCCCGTGTCAGTGCAGCCCTCTCCTCCCTCCCCTCCTCGCATCCAGCTGAAGTAACAACCCACACTCAGCTCTGCAGCGAGCCTGGGGATGCTCCAGTGCCCACACCCAGGGAGAGTGGCACAGGCAGGAAAACACCCTCCTGGCAGCTCCTCCATCTCTGCTGCCCCATCAGCACGGTGGCATTGTAATGAGGACATGAAAGAGGGAGATAAGGCTGAAAGGGAGGAAAACAAGGCCTGCTTTCCTCCGTCTCTGCTCTTTGGAAGGAACGGCAGAGCGTGGCACGCAGGAGTATCAGATCTGTCAGCACGACAAGTGGCGAGGGGAGGGAAGGGAAATGCTATTGTACACACCGTGCTGGGGCTGGCTGGGGGGAGCAGAGGGAAAACAGAGGGAAAACAAGACGCGGGTGTTCGACAGGGAGCCAGCACGTTCGTTATCAAAATGGAAATGCGGCCCTTTGTTGATGGAGGTGTATCTGCTTCCCATTGTCTCCCGTGCCAGCCCAGTGAAAGGCTCCTTTGATGGCTCCGTGTTTGTGCACCGGCTATGAAATTGCTTCGCAAGACAAAGGGAGTTGGTGCTCGTGGGTAATGAAAAGGAGGTGAGGGCTGCGCTCCCCGCGCCCCGGCAGCGCAATTTCCCCTGGAGCAGCTGTCAGAGGCTCGCCGAGAAAATTGGAAGGCTGAGGCTGGATGGGGGGCCGGTGATGAGCGGGGAGAGCGAGAGGCTGCTCCTCTGCAGGGCTAATGTGGCCATCTGCTCTGGTTTAACTGGTCCTCTCCAGCCCAAGCGCTCCCAAGCCCTGCGGCCGCTCACTCCCCGCTCCCCGGCGCGCTGTTCCCATTAGCAGCGAGCACAGGGCCAGGAGCTGTCTGCCACCACACAGTGCCACGTTAGACACTGCCAGGAGCTGGGATGGGACCTGCCCTGGCTGGGAAAGGACAGGAATCCATAGCTGGAAGAGCCCGAGGGCTGCACATCTCTCCCCTTTCCTGATCACCAGTGAGTGCACCAGGGGTAGAGCTGCATGTAAAGCAGCATCAGATTGAGAGAGAGTAGGTCTAGATGAGATATTTAGATGACAAATTCTTTATTCTGAGGGTGGCCAGGCTCTGGCCCATGTTGTCCCATCCCTGGAAGTGTCCAAAGCCAGCTTGGATGAGGCTTGGAGCAACCTGGTGTAGTGGAAGCTGTCCCAGGGGGTGGAAGGAGATGGGCTTCAAGATCCTTTCCAATCCAATCCCAATCTGTGCCACAATTCTGTGATCAAAACTGCGGGGATAACACGCTCAGGAAGCACACCAGGCACTGGAAAAACACCCAGCAAAGCTGAAAAAATGTTAGTACTCGAAGCACAGCCCAGCTCAGGGGGCCGCTCCAGCAGCAGCAGCAGCACTGCAGGGCCCAGTCCCCAGCTCCTCACAGACTCACCTGGAATGTGCTTTGCACCTGGATTTCTCCCAGTTTACCTGCTCCTCACCCTCAGCTCCTTGCACACCTCTCCAAGGGGGTCACACAGTGTCCCCCCCCTGCCCCTCC
>VXBT01010550.1:56715-75816 GCA_013400235.1 Oriolus oriolus | reverse complement strand
TCCCTTCCTTCCCAAGCTCCTGGGTCACGGGGGGATGTTCTCCTCACGCAGCCCCAGTGGTGAGCAGGGAGGGGGCTCCTCAGCCCCCCAGAGCCAGCACACGAGCCCGGTGGTGCTCACGAGCAGGGTGGGACTAAAAAAGCCCTGAAACTGCAGCTTGGGTTGTGTCCCCTCTTCCCAATCCCTGTGAGGCTGGGCCAAACCTTGAGCTGGAGTCCTCCAGCCAGAAGAGAGTGAGAGGCAGAGAGAAACACACGAGGCACACATACAGTTTAGGAAAGGACTGTTCCTCCAGTAATTAACATTTGTGTCCTGCTGTTTTTATTTCCCGTGTCCGTGTTTTTCCATCCAGCAGCGCAAATGATGTGGGTTTCAAAGCAATCATGCCATTTTCTGTTAGCTGATCTTTTAATGCCTAGGATTTATGAAAGATGGCACCCTATATTTTTGTGTTTACATGGATCATTGCTGAATTGGAACTCATCCTGTTTTCATGAAAGGGTTCCTCCCTTTTTGGCAGAGCAAACGAGTTTGTTTTCAAATCTAGCCTATGTGAAAGATCATGTGGCCATGAAGGAAATCTTGACTCCGTTCCAAGTGGTGAGTCTCATGAAGGCAGATTTGTACCAAAACCTCTAACACTTGCAGTTTCAGATATTTTCAGCAGGGAAAACCCTCAGCTTGGCGAAATTTCACGGAGGAGACATATTTCACTGACGTGAGCTTTCCTGAAAGACAAAATTGTGAATCATGTACAAAGGAAGGAAGGGAGAAAAAAAAGCAGCTGAGACTTTATACAACATTGCCATTGATCTGCTGCCCTGAAAAGCGGCCACTGCTGGGGAGAGCAGAGAGCCAAACGTGTGCAGAGATGCGTCAGGTGAGGATGCAGATGGGGACTGGGAGCCTCATCCAAAATGAGGGAAGCAGAGGAAAATGGTGATGGATTCGGAGCGTGGCTCCGGGTTTCAGCAGGAGTGATGGGATATCGGGTAGAACATCCGCACTCCTGTCCCTCGGTGGGGATGGGTGACACAGCCCAGCAGTGTCCCGTGCCCCTGCCCTGTGCCACCCTCGGCTGAGTCCCTTTAATCACTCCCGGGCAATCCATTCCCCCCGGGGGCCTCTCCAGGAGCGTGGAGCTCGGGCAGTAATTGTCCTGTCGCGGGCTGACACCTCGGCAGCCGAACATCCAGAGGCAGAGCTGGAAAGCCATTAATGTTTAACACCCAGGGAAGCTGCTGCCTGTCAGGAGCGCCCATCAGCCCGAGCTTGGCAGGCAGAACGTGTTAGCAACATCTCAGGGTGCTGGAGGCTGTGATCAGCCTGGCAGCACCGGGCTCACCCTGCTCTCCTCCTGCTCTGCTGCGGATGCAGCGCCACGGAGAAGGGAACCCTGTGGAAAGGACACAACCGGGCCCCGGCAGCCTCAGGGCAGGATTGGGCTTGGGAAAATGGAGATGCAGCGAGATGTCTGGGCCAGACACAGCTGGTGAAGCACACCAAATGCTCCTCGCTGCTCCCAGGGATGCTGTTCCCAGCAGGGACGGGCTGGGACCAACCCCGAACACAGAGGATGATTTATGGCTCGACTAAACCAGCAGGGGAAGGATTCCCAAAGCAAATTAATTGATTTTGCTTTGTTAGTGCGGGCAGAACCGTGGCTCTGAGCCTGGGGTGAGCTGCTGGTGCTTCTGGAACAGCCATGGGATGGCTGGAGGAGCCGGAGGGCCAGCTGGTCCCTCTCCCAGGGCACACAGGGACAACAGGAACGCTCTCTCAGCTCTTTCCAGGAGCAGCTTGGAGCTGCGGTGCCTGGCCCAGAAGGATTTCTGGCACAGAACACAAAACCTCTTGAGGAGAACCGAGCCTGGAAGAAACGTAAAAACCCTTAAAATTAAACAGCCCAAAAGGCTCTCCTGCCTTATCCTCACGTTCCAGCACTCAGCCCCAGTCACACACCGAGCTTCCAGTCCCTCGTTCATTTCGGATCCCTTTAAGTTTCTCGTCGAGGAATAGTTTCCCTGACCCCTGAAGGCCTCAGTTAAGCCTGCTGACAACAACCTGGCTTTTCTGAGTTCCTTCTTGCAGCTCCTTTGTCTGCTGACCCCCAAAATCCTTCAAAGTGCAGGTTGGAAACCACAGACCTGCGGCATTTTGGGGTGTGTGTCACCTCAGCTAGGACCTGAAAACTGCTCCCCCTGCACCAGGGGGTGGGAAAATGTGCCGGGGATCCACATTCCCGCATGGAATTTCCCAGCCCCCTGTGAAAGTGAGTAAGAAAAGGAAACAAGCGGGGAGTCAGGAGGCTGAGGCGTGGATTTGGTGGTGCTGATGGCTCTCTGATGGCTGTCTGAACAGCCCCATTTAGCTGTGGAGGTGTTGGCTGCGTCTGATGCCGAGGAAGATGATGCTGCTGTGCCTCAGCAAAGCGTTTTATGAGCTCTGCCGGAGGATCAGCTAATGCCAGGCTCGTGTGGAGTGATAGTGTTTTGATAGCAGCCTGTCTTGATGGAAAACCCTGTGTTTTTTCCACGTAGGAGGAAATATTTCTCCAGCAGGCTGCAAAACAACATGTTCCTTCACCTCCCGGCTTTTGATACCCATCAGAAAAAGCTCACTGGCAGAGATGCAATCACCGGCAGCTCCTGGAAGTGTTTATGAACTGCGCCAGGAAGGGTCTCAGGGGCTGGGAGTGCAGCAGAGCCATCCTGCCTCTGCAAACTTTCAAGCATCCAAATTTCTGGCAAGAACAACAACAACAGCAACCAAAAAAAGCCCAAAAAACAAAAAAAAAACCCCAACCAACCAAACAAAAAAATTACAATAAAAGGGGCTGGGCAGGGGCTGTGAAGTGCAGAGACATTCCCCCAGCTTGCACCTCCCGTCCTGGCTCCACTGATGCCATGATGGTTTTTTGCTTTTTCTTTTATACCCCTTTTATACTCTCTTTTATGCAGCTTTTATGTATTCTCAGTGCTTTTAGCCCACACAGTTACAACTCTTTAAGTTTGATCCCTTCCCTCACACCCAATATCCCGTTAAGCCAAGAGCCCAAACACCCTGGAAACCCCAGACCCCGAGGGCCTCTCCAGAACACATTCTGTAAACAAAGCCAGGCCCAGCCAGGGGAAGGTTCCTCGCTGAGGGGTCTCGCTGGAGTCCCTCCCTGGGCAATCTTTGATAGATGTGCTAATTAGCAAGGCCTATAATTGCACACACATCACATCATGGGGGGCCATTCCTTCGGGGGGCATTTCGGGGTGCATTTCGATGTGCATTTCGGCGCCCCTGAGGGTCCTTCAATAAACACCGAGGTAAAACCCTTTTTCCCTCTTAACCGTGTTCAACTCTCTTAATTTTAAGACCAGGAAGAGGCGTCACCACCAGCACGGGTTCCCATCCAGAAGGAGCCATTGATCGCCGTGACTAATGGGGGCTGTAAGGAGGAGAGCGTGCCAGATCAATATGCAATCCACAGTACATGAATCACTCCAGCTTTCCCAATTTATTCGCCTCCGAATCAAATGGATGAACAAAAGATAAATACACAGCCGTGGGGAGGCCGGGCTGGGGAGGGAGAGGAAGGCAGGTGGGGAGGGAGAATCTCATAAGGGATAATTAACTGGCTTTTATCATCCTAACAAAGCATTAAGCCAGTAAATCTATGGAAATGGGAATACTCCAGAGGGTCGTTACTGGCAGAAGGCAGAGGCTCTGGAAAACTGCTTGTCTTCTCCAAGTGGCTTGGGTTGAAGAAGGGAAGGCCCTGACACAGCCCCTGTATCCAGCCAGGACAGCATCCCACATTCCCATCCCACATTCCCATCCCACATTCCCATCCCACATTCCCATCCCACATTCCNCATCCCACATTCCCATCCCACATTCCCATCCCACATTCCCATCCCACATTCCCATCCCACATTCCCATCCCACATTCCCATCCCACAGCCCTCTCAGAGCTCCTCCAGGCTGGGGAGAAGCTAGAGGTGCAAAAAACCTGGTTAAATTTAAATCAAAATAGGAGAGAACTTATATTCTCTGGGGACGAGACGAGAGGAAATGATAATTTCTTCCCTTTGGGGTGAACAGTGCCCAGCACCAGAGTTGCTGCCCAGCCTGGCACAGGGAGAGACTCCTCTGAGGGGTTCTGGGCACGGAGATCACAGGGTCCCCCACACCCAGGCACTGCAGGCATCTCTCAGCGTGCTCATGTTGCGCCAAACAGAGAGAGGAAAAAGCGTGGGGCAGAAAACAATTTTTTTGACTAACAGAAATCTATCTCAAATTGAAGCAAGAAGTCGATGTGTTGCCAATTTTCCCCAGATGACCAGTAGAAATACAGTGTAGATTGGGTCATTCCCTTCCTCCAATAACTTTAGATTGTTCCATTTTGATTTTAAGCTTTAGGGTATTTTAAAGCATTCAGGTTTAAACTTCAAGTGAAAGGGTAAATTTCGACTCAGACTTTCCCAGACTTTGCGTCCTGATTGCATGAGACTGGGGCGCCTTGATAATTTCAAACTCTGTTTTTCCAACCCAGAAAATTCCTCGTGAACGCTTCCAAACCTTGAATAGTTCTGCTACAACAAATGAGCACTTTTCAGTGAAGGACAAAAATGCATCTCGGGGAAAAAAATTGCCGCTGTGTCTGCCTGTCAGAGGCAATCTCATGCTCACCATTCTCCTTCCAGTTCCCTCCTGCTTCTTAATCCCCCCTCATTCCCACGTGCAGCACGGGACAGATTTGGGACAGATTTGGGACAGATTCCCACCATCTGCCATAGAAACAGCACTTCCCTGGGTCCCAGCTGAAGGCAGAGTGTGTTTTGGCATGGGAAGGGCATTAAAACCATCAGTTGTTTTAAAGGCCCAGCCTAAATTTACAGGGACAGCCTCAGGTGTAACTTTCGCTCCCCCAGTGAGCGATGCACTTGCGTTTCCAGTGGTTTTTTTCCTGCTCCCATCCCTTACAGCAGGGTTTCCTCCCCTCAGCGTGGCACATCCCTCTCACTTGCCCTCCTCTTTGCAATTCCAGCTGGGAATCCCTCTGCTGCCGAGGCAGGAAGAGAGGTTTTGTTGCCACGTGGCGGTTTTTAATTTCCCCGTGCGCGGCGATGCTATCGTGGCCCTGCCAGTGCGCTGAGCACGTGCCTTATCTGCCTGCCCGTGGAAAAGCAATATCAATTTGGTGGCGTTGAGGGCTGCAGCGAGAACAATGAGCTGTGCATTGTTAAACAAGGCACCAGCCCTGTGCTGTACAAGTGGAACAAGTGTAATCGCTGACACAGGCTCTGAGCATAATTACGGCTCACCGGCGAGCACAGGAGCCTTCCCTGCCTCCCTCCCTCGCCTGGGCTGTCCTATATTTTATATATCCTGGGTCCTCAGTGAGAGGAAATGGCCTCAGGCTGCACCAGGGCAGGTTCAGGTTGGACGCCAGCAGGAATTTCTTCATGGAAAGGGTGGTCAGGCTGCCCAGAGGGGTTTGGAGTCTCCATCCCTGGAGGTGTTCAAGGGAAAAGTGGACATGGCACTCAGTGGGGATCAGTCACAGCCTGGACTTGATGGTCCTGGAGGTCTCTTCCAACCTCGGCCTTGGAGAAAAGCCTCACTAATGCTGAAATCCCACTGAGCAGCTACAGAACCACACTCTCACCTGCCTTCAACTGATTTTAAAATGGGGAAGGGTCATTGCTTGGACCCTCGATGACAGCACAAGGCACCCCTGTGCTCCTCCAGAGCAACCCCACCACCTGACACAGAGAGGGAACAGCCCCATCCTCCCACCTGAGTGTGCCTGGATTTTATTTTATTTTTTTTTTTTAAGCAAATCCTAAAGCTCTGAAGTCTAATTGCATCTCTTAGCAGCCGGGCTCGCATAATGACTACAGTGTTTTGCCACGCCGAATAGCAGCTGTGTATCCGTAATATCTCTGGAGCAAGGTCAACTGCTCTGCAATAAAACTCCATCCTGCCTTTCATATCCCATCAGCACAATCAGCGAACTGGGCTCTTCTCTGAATACCAAATGAAGCAGCAAACTCCAGAACGAGCTTCCTGGGAGAGTGACAGCTCTGCTCGGTGAGCCAGCGCTGCACGCCCGTTCCTGATGCTGCAGTGCTGCTGCTGCTGTTCCCCCCAACTCCTGCTCAGAGCTGCTCCCAGCCCCGCTCCAGCCAGGTGAAGGCTACAACCTCCACAGATCTCACAGCTGGTTGACACAGCCAGGCAGGCAGAGAGGTCACAGTGACCCAAATGTGTACAGGAATCGATGGTAAAACCCATTTCCCCACAGCTTTTCGCCCTGATCCCCCAAAACCATTCTCCCCCTCCATCCTGCCCCCCGCCCCAGGCTGCCAAACCATCCCCTCCTCCACAGGGGCACTTTGATGTGCTCCTGCTTGCATCCCTCTGTAAAAAGCAGAGGAATAGCAGGGTTAAAAATCCGTTTCAACAGGTTTTCCTTTCCTCCTCCCCCTTCTTAAACGGATATTCATAAACCCCGTGCCTGTTTTCCCATGGCTAATTAGCAGAGCGGATAATAAGCTGGTTTCATGGAGTTAGCATGCATCAGTGTCTCTGCTAACTGGGTTAATTACACAGTGCATGGGCATTTGTCGGAGGCAGCATGGTGAGGATGGGTCTCTTTTTCCCAGCAGGGCTTGGGAACCTGCAGGATTTTCCAGGCAGCGCCACCAGTTTTCGCAATAATCCCAATTTTTGCAGTAATTCCAATTTTCCAGCGGGTTTTCCCCCAGGCTCTAGTGCCCCCAGCCCTGGGTGGCTCACGCCCGTGGTGGGTGAGGTGTTCCACACACGTGGCACTGTCTCTGTCCCAGATGCCCCTTTCTCCCAAGAGCTGTTAAATTTTTGGTCAGTGGAGGGCTCTGAGCGTTCAGCACCTTGAATTCTCCATATCTCGAGGCAAATGCACAAATGAACTGCAGACAGGAAAGGACACCAAAGAAAGGGTGAATACAAGGCCAGCCTTCAAGGGGTTAAGAGCAACGTCTCTGCTGGCAGAGGAGAGAAAGGAGAGATGAATTCTCAGGCTCAAGAGCAATTTCAGAATCCACTCAAGCTTCATGACACTCTGTGAAATCTCAGTGCACCTCGACTAGATCAGAAATTGGTTTACATTCCCTTCTTTGTGTTTATGGGTTTGTAAAAGCTGATTTATTTCAGCCCATTGTTAGTGTAGGATATTATAGCAAAGGCATCTATTGGGAGGAGAGCTAGGGCTCATTAAAAAGTTGCTTAAACAAAGTCACTGCTATCAGGAAAGCCGAACGAGAGAGTAGTTTATTTTTATTGCACTGCAAGGAGCTACCTTGGCAGCAGAGTTAACCAAGGCCTGGCACCTGATGGGGGAGAGTAGAGCTGTGGTCAGATGCAGTCAGTAGAAAAATTACTTTTCACTTCTCAGAGGACACAATTTCACCTGCAGGGTTTCATTTCTTACTCCGTTCCACGCTCGCACAGTGGCTGCGATGCCCCTTTTGCTCTCACTGCTGATGAAAAGACACCAGGCTGGGTGTGCCCCCCCCCAAAAAAGCCTTATTTTAACCATAAGTGTGAAAGGTTTTGGCCTTCCTGTAGAGCTTCACATCCACGTGCCAGGCCCTGCTTCTCACTCTGGAAGGCCAAAGGAGCCATCCCTTCAGCTGTGACCCCCGAGCTCCTGCTGAAAATAGGATATTTCACCCCCCTTTCACCTCTTCCCTCTCCTCAATCCCAACCCCTCGGCCTCCTCTCTGCTGCCTCCTTCCCAGATGTTTTTCCCGTGTCCTACTCAACCAAGTGAGCTCACGAGCCAAACCCAACTGCAGAGCGATTTGGAAGCAATTTCGCGGCTGCCTCGCGATAAGAGGCAGAGCTCGTATCGGGGACGTTCGCTCCAGAGCCACAGAAATCATTCTCTCTGCTCGTGGGGGGAGAGAGACTGGGGGGAAATGCCCCAAGCTCAGCACTGCCCGGGCGGCCTGGCCGCCTCCTGCCGGCATTTCTGAGCTGCCATCGAATAGTCTTGGCTGTGTTTTGTGTAGGACACCTGGAGAAAGTTTTCCCTGAAGAAACAGAGGCTGGAAACTCCCCCAGGCACGGGTTGTGAGTGCATTCCTTTGCCCACAGCACCTCTGAGCCGCAGCAGCCCCACTCGGCTGATCCCAGGGGTGGCTTTGCAGCAGAAGGACGTGAATTAGACAAAAAGAGCATTGCCCGCATCCACGGCTGTGATTCATTGCTCACTGGTTGATATCAAAGAGATGGAGAGTGAATTTTCACACAGGCAGGCGGTGATAGGACAAGGGGGAGCAGTTTTAAACCAAAAGGGGAGAGATTTACATCAGATGTCAGGAGGAAATTCTTCCCTGGGAGGGCAGTGAGGCCCTGGCACAGGGTGCCCAGAGAAGCTGTGGCTGCCCCATCCCTGGGAGTGTCCAAGGCCAGGTTTCCAACCCGAACCCTCCTGGGATTCTATGATTTCCTCAGTTATTCTTAATAATTAATCAGACTCTCTGAGCCCTCAGGGGAGGGACTGTGCTTGCTTCGGGCCTGTGCAGCGCGCAGCACTTGTCACTGCTCTCAGCTGGCTTCAGCTGGTGCCACAATGAACTGAATCCTTAAAAACCGCCCTGACACATTAAAAACTTTTCTCTGAAAGCAGAGTGAAAAATAACACTCTCCTCGGCGGAGCTAAACCCAAATGCAGGCACTTTAAAAACTTCCTTTATAACTTTCTGATCCAGATCTGAAAATTGGCTGTCAGATCAAGCCAACAAATCGCAGCTCTGCCCTTCCTGCCTTAATTCCACGCCAGGATCAGCGTTCCTGCCGGAGCTGCACAAGGAACTGAATGAATAAACAGCTCTTGCCTTCAAACCCTGCACCTTTTCCTCCAAAGATAATCACACACACTCTTGATTTAATAGCTGATTCCGGAGGAGATTAAAGCTGAAAGGAATAGGCCACGTATGAGGAGTTTTTATCTGTAGGTGGGAGAGATTTCCAAGGCAGCCACACAGGCTGGAGGAGTGGACAAAGTTTCCTCTGTCACCTGAAAAATGTGGCTTCTTAAAGGAGGTCTGGCTCAAAACCCTGGGGATTTTAAGCCTTGCTGGGGCAGCGTGTGACATCCTGGGGCAGCGTGTGACATCCTGCCAGCCTCAAAGCCCCTTGCCAAGGGTCATCCTCAGACAGGGATATTATTCAGATTCATTCTTCATTTCTTATTCAGGAAAAATCCCGATTTAAGGATTCCTGACCCTTGGCTGGTGAATGAGGCGTGAGTGAAAGCAGTGGCGCTGTGGCTGGGTGCCCCTGACACCTCCCTGATCCTCTTGTTGGGTCAGACGGGTTCTGCAGCTCTTTTGAGACTCCAAATCCCCAGAAATAAATCCTCCTAAAGAGACCAACTATGCCTAAGCTGGCTCTCCAAGTGCCAGCTCCAAGCTCTGAGCTGTAATACAGAGGAGACAAACTGTGCACCCATTAGCACCACATCAATATCATTTAAAGCCCCATTCTGAGGAGGGCCTGGCAGGCCTCTTAATGCATTTCATTTCCCCGTGTCTCTGAGTGGACATAAATAATTGTGCAGCGCTGGCCCTTCCCGCCCCATCCTCTCCAGCCAGACGGATTATCTCTTGTTCTTTCCCCAGATTTGGCTCCGGGATGCGAACACCATCTATGGCCACTGATTGTTCAAAAGGCCAAGTGTATAATGCACCATAAAATGAGATTTTAATACTCAGTGGGAGATCTGAGCAGCTCTGTTTTGTCGCAGCGGCCTCTGTTCCCACACTTGAGTGATCCCCAGCTCTTGGAGCTTCCTACTGGGCTCAGGAGAACCTGGAGTGAGGAGAACACTGATCCAGCATGGGCTTAATGGTTCTGTTTTCTGCTGTTGTTTTCGCCACTTTGTGCTCTGGTTTTTGCCTTGCAAGGGCTGCCCTTGATCCTAATCCCAGTTCAGACTGGCAGGAACTCTCTGTGCAGAGGCCAGGCCATGAGGTGAAGGAAAGTTCCACAAAGAGGGATGGCAGGCTCAGCTCTGGAACGTTTCTCCCACAAAGCCAAGCTGAAGGATCAATTTTATCCTCCCAAAGTTGGGAAATCAGCAAAGCTGAGCCTGGGGAGCAGACTGCAAGCAGAGGAGAGGAAAATCTATCATGAATTAATCACAATAGGGCATCTTTCCTCAGCGTCCTATAAAACTCCAGCGCGATAATTTAGTGGTGAGAATATCCTCTAATGAGCTTCGAGGAAACTGCAGTCGTCTTAATGGGCTTCTTAATGAAGAATCATTTAGGATTTTATTAACACTGAAGAAAAACACATGGTGTTTGGTAGCTGTTTGGAGCTGGGTGAACATGAGTAATTGCTGCAAATGCTCAAACACAAGCGCTCTAATGGGCCCCTCTTTGGTGCTTGAAGGATATCACGGGTTGGGTCTTTGGGAAGAGTATCCAGAAAGAAGGTTTTGTGTTGGTCCCTGGAACAGAATTTCCAGCACATCCAGCGCTGTGGCGAGTGCTGTCGGTGCCATCTGGCCTCCAGATGTTCTCTCAAGTGACGAGAGTGTGAAGAGCCAGTGGAAACCCCCAGTGGGTCTCAGCTTTGAATCTCATCCTGGGCTTGTTCCAGGTTCATCCAAAGAGCGGTGTTTGCCCAGTGATCCCAGTTTTTCATTTTGCTCCTACTTGTTATCTTGTATTTTAATCCTTTTTAAGTCCTGACACCACCCAAACTTCAAGCAAGGTCCTGATGCACCAGTTGAGGTGGACCAGGAGAGCTGGGAGAGGAGAAGTTGTCATTTCCCATCACCATTTACCCAGTTAATGGGCAGTTTGTTCTGTGGGCATCACAGGTCAGCACTTCAAGTGAATAAAGCCAAGAGTTCCATGCCCTGCAGCCCCTCTGTGTGGGATTTGTTCAGTGCAGAGAGGCTGAGCTTGCCTGTTGATCCCAGTTTCCAATGCCAGCAGCTCATGGGAAACGTTTCTTTCTAGTTCTGAGAATGGCTTCAGATAAAGATAACCCACCCAGGCCATGGTGAGCAGGCAATTAGACGAGCAGGGATCCTGCAAAAAGCAAGAGAGGTGCTAAGACACGGACTGAAGAGGTTATTTTTTTCTCTCCCTTGGCCTGGATTTGCTGCAGGACTTTTCTCCCAACTTTCTCTGATCACATCCCTCCATCCCTGCTCCCTGTGGCAGCACCAGGCACCTTCCAGCCTCTGCACCTCCTCCGGGAGAACTGGTGATGGATCTCTCCTTGATCCAAAAAAAAAGGCTTTCCTTAATTTTAAGCTTCCTAAAGGACATCTAAATCTGTCCCTGAGAGACCAGCAGTGGGGAAGGACAGAAATAGCCGTGAAATTACTGCCTTAATCTATCTCTGCTGCTTACTGTGCAATCCCAAGGCCAGCAGTAACCCCGCAATGATGGAGTTAATTAAATGGGTATCTGTGCCCTTACACATCAAACACAGCCAGGAGGTACCTGCTGCAAACATTGAATTTCAGAGAAACAAAGAAGGCAAAAGAAGGGGGAACAGAAGCATTTCAGATTAAGATAAAGGAAGGGAAGGGGTGCTCATTTTCTTCCCTGATGCTCCTCTTTGATAGATGCCAGGAGCTGGACTCTTGTTTAAACAAGATCTTGTTTTTCCAAGATTTGTGCCTTGGTGCAGCAGAAGCAGCAAGGGAGGGTTTTTTGCCAAATTCAATAGAATCAGTCAATAATATTTCATTAACACAGAGGCAGTATCACAAGCTTTTAAGTGTGGACACAGTGCCCACAATTTATTTTCAAGCTAGATTTATTCTCCCACTACAGCTGGCAGTAAAATAAATGGCAATATTACCATTATAATTAATCTCTAACCTTGAAATTCTAGTAATGACTGAAAAAAAACCAAAAAGAAAAGGAAGCTGTCTTTGAGGAGGAATGTTCTGGGGAGGTATTTTATGCAGGTGGATTTATTCCACATTCAATTAAAACACGAACACTTCTGTTACTCCATCAGCTTTGATTTGCCAACATCTTCCTCTGGTTTTACTGCAAGCAGAAATTAGGTTCTTGCGTTTCTAATGGAGTCAGCACCAGCTTAAAAGAGTATTTACCCAAATAGTTCACGAGTGCTTTGGGCTGCGTTTGAATGGCTCCTAATTCACAGCAATTTGAGGACGGCATTCCCCGCAGCTTGTTTGGATTATGGAATGTGTGGAGCACAAAATATATGCCTGAAACTTGCAGGTTGCTGCCACAGAGGAGCTGTGGAGGGTGCGTGGCTGAGTTACTGCCCCTTTCTGTCTGCTTCAAGCACCCTCCTCCATTTATTTGGCTTCCCCTGGCCAAATTAACAATCCCCACTCAGCATCAGGAGGTTTTTGCAGCCACAGAAGATCCGGCTGCTGCTCCACAGCCTGAGTCTACCGCACAGAGAGGCTGAGATGGGCACAGATTAAAGAAATAAGAATAAAAATCTGTTAAAATAGGGTGGGGGGAAAAAGAAATCAGCTGTCCCTGGAACATGGTACGGTTTGGATCATTCTCTGTGCTGGGAAGGAACCTGGAGCCTTGAGAGTGATAGAGACAGTTCTGAAATTAGGAAGTTAGACATTATTTAAGCTTCCACTCTCTGTGTTGCTAATTAATCTGGATTCACTGTAGATGTTCCTCTCTGGTGGTTCCTGCTTTGGTTTCCAAGGGGGGCTCATCCATCCACTGGGGTGTGAGAGCTGGATTCAATTTTGGCTCAGTTCCCTGCTGTCGTGCCCAAGTGATGGACAATGCACCTGGACAACAACACCAACTCTGCACCCAGCAAACGGAACAGACGTCAGGAAACGCTGCCAAAGAAACCCCGAGGAAAGGAAAATGATGAAAATATAAAGGATTAGAAAGAGATAAGAGACAAAGAGCCTAAACGTGCCCAGGGAGAGAGGAAATGAAAGTTGGGAAGTGGCGTTCAGCGGGTTTAAATCAGCTCCCTGATTATCCCAGATTGGCACCGCTGATGAGCTGCCTCCCTGGATGCTGCTGGGAGCAGCTCAGCTCTGACACTCCTCAGGCTGAGTCCTGCCAGCTTTTCCCAGAGTTAAAATTGTGGGAACTGGGTTTGTTGTGCTACACTCCCACACCAGCCTGTGCTGAGCTCTTTCTACCCCATCTTCAGACACAGCAAAAGAGGCAGGGACAGAATTTGGAAAGGGACAGGGGATTTTTGGCACTGCCGTCAGGTTTGCAGACGTCTCTGTGTGCTGTTCCTTAGGAATGTGGTCCTTAAACATGGACACGTTCTCCCATCCTACAAGGAAGAATTTATGGAAGTGAAGAAAGTTGTTTTAAATTATTCAATATAAATGTAAATAGGAGAAAGGGTTCCTTTGAATAAATTGTGTTTTTTATGCTCTGCCCTGGAAAAGTGGGCAGCAGGTTAGGATCTGCCTGCGAAATCGAAGGCAGTATTTTTCCTGGTAGTTGATGCAAATAACATAAATATGCTTTACATCTTAGAAGGAAGCTTATGAAATATTAAAGCCAAATTCCCAGGTCCCATCTCCTATTGAAATGGAGTGCTCTTGAGGGAGGCTGGAGGATAGCACAGGCAGGCTGAGGTGTGTGTGCAAGGCAGGCAAAACAAAGTGTGGAGAGGGCTGGCTGGGAAGGCAGCTGTTTGCTCAGAGATGGGAGAGATGGCCAGAGGGAAGGATGGATGAAAGGGAGATGGGAAGTGTTTGTGTCTCCCAGGAGAGGCTCCCCCTCACCCAGGCCCCACGTGTGTGTGTGTGTGGCAGGGGGTGGATTCTCCCAAGGGACAACAACAAAAAAAGGAGCAGGGCATGGAAGTCCCTTGAATTATTCAGAGCTCATAAATTACTTCTCTTTGTCACTGCTTTTTCTGGAGGGCCTGTTTTATTTCAGGGGAGCGATGAGGAGATGGGATGTGGCCGGGAGCCCTGGCAGTGTGCAGGTCCATGTCTTGTTCAGGCAGGGAGACAAACAACAATACAACTTTTCGGATTTCACCACTTTTCCACAGCGTAAGACTGACTTCTTCTCATCCAGAGGATTCAATTCACCACAAAAATAGAGTAAAAAAGTGAAGGGCGACTCTCTAGCAAGGGGTGGGAATAACGGATGCTCTTGTTTCCCTCAGAGCTCTGCATATCCTTCACACCCTGCTCCTTTCTTCCCTCACACCATGAAGTCCCACAGCCTCAGGGATGTCCCACAGCTTTCCAGGGACTCCTCATCCCATGGAATGAAGGAGTTCAAGCAGTGGTTTTCCTACCCTATAACCAGGAGCAGCTCTCCTGGCACAGAGACCGCAGGATGCTCCGTGTCAGTGTGTGCTTGGAACAGAGCACTGGGAAAGGTGTTTTTGGAGGGAATGGGAAAGTGAGAGGTTCTTGGACCCAACTTTGCCTTGATCTAGGGCAACACACCAAGAAATAAATGCCAGCTCTGCACTGTGAGGCACTGTCAGGCCTGGGGCACCACTCTTGGTTTTGTATTTCTGATTGCCCCACCTCTATCTGAGACCAGAAATAAAAAAACCCAGGCTCTGGGGGGACCAGAGGAAGAGGAGGGTGGAACACAAGGAGTGATCTCTCTGCAGCACTGGTTCATGGCAGCACAGCCCTGGGTGCTGCACACAGCTGGGTCTCACCTTCGCTCGGTGACGGGGACATTCTGCCTTCTGCCGACACTCAGAGCGATCCCACAAACACACCGTGGGCCAGTTAAACCCGCGGCTGGTGGCCAAGGGGGTGGCAGCTGCCAGGGCCTGCTGCAGGGCCAGGAGGGCCATCAGCAGCTGTGCTGGGAGCCGTCTCTGCTCGGGTGCTGTTTGATTCTCAGCCTGCGCCGCCTCCAGAGCAGCTCCGTGAGGAACGCGGGAGCGTGGCCGCGTGTGAGGCTCCACAAACATCATTGCTGCGAGGGAGAGGGGAAAGGGCTCCTTGTGCAGGGGGCCAGGGCAGAGCCACCAGCCGTGAGCCAGGCAGGAGGAAACCCAGAGCACGGGGAAAGGCTCTGGGAAAGAGCAGCAGCCACTGCATTGCTCCAGCTTGCTGCCATCAGGAAGGGCTGGGTGGGGTGGGACAGGCACGTGTGCGTGGGGAGAGACAGAGCTACAAACCAGGGCACACAGAGACTTCTACACGTAAGTATTTATATATTTCTATACAGAAGTTCATGCTACATAAGTATATATATATTCATATACAGAAGTACGTACCACATAAGTGTATGTATATTTATATTTTTATTTAAATCTGCATACGGCGGATCAGTGAGTGAAATGCCTCTGACACAGGTCCTTGTCTTCAGCGAGCCCAGGCAGTGCGAGCTGGCTGTCCCCAAGGGCTGTGTGACACATGGGAGCCAGGAACAGACATCAGCCGTGGCACTGCCCTGCAGCTGAGGCACAAGGCCACACACACTTCTTTAACATGCTGCAGCCAACAACCCAGCTTCTATTTTGTCTGATTTATTTTCTTCCTTCCCTCTTGAGAGAGGCAGCATGACCACTTCAGATATTTCTGGGGCTAAATATGGAACGCAGCGAGAGGCAAGCGAAATCAGGGCTTAAACATCTGCCTTCATGGGCTGGATGGGTCTGGGAAATCTGAAAAACTCCTTTGAAAGGCAGACAGGAGATCAATTCCATCACTGCAGCGATGTCCCTCAGCAGGTCACTTTTCTCCAAGGAGATCTGATTCCCGAAGTTTTTACATTTCTGAAACACTTTTTTTAAATTGAATGCACCCACCTATAGCACTGCCAAGACAGCAGGAAGGAGAGACAGCAAAAAGGACATTATTTAACTTCTCATTAGGGCAATCTGACAGTAAGTATGGACCTGCCATGAACATTTTCATGACGTGCAGCACTCCTGCCGCATTTTAAGCAGCACCGCCCCCAAAAAAAAAGCCATCAGTTTGATCCCCTGGAATGGATGAGTGATGGGTCATTGGCAGTGTCTGGAAGCCGTGTTGGTATTTACCGACAGGGCTGGGATCCCAGCAATGCAATCATTTGCTTGAGTTCCCCAGGCAGTGGTGGATAGTACGTGGCTGCAAACAGTAATGGATAAAGAAATATTAGTGTGGAGAATAACTGGCAGAGAAAACACCCGGGGATGGCTCCGGGATGTGCTGTGCCTGAGCAGGGAGGGGAGGGCTCACCCGGATCCCTCTGCTCGAGCAGCACAACTGGCCATGCACTGCTTTAGGTGTGGGTTCTCCAGCCAGGATTCTCTTGGCCCTCGGGCATTAAATTTCCTTATTCCTGCAGAATTCCTTCGCCACCCTCGTGATGCCTTTTCCTGATCTTCAAATGAAGAGAGCTGAACACGGTGAAGAGGGGAAAAGGGTTTTACCTCGGTGTTTATTGAAGGACCCTCAGGGGCGCCGAAATGCACATCGAAATGCACCCCGAAATGCCCCCCGAAGGAATGGCCCCCCACGATGGGATGTGTGTGCAATTACAGGCCTTGCTAATTAGCACATCTATCAAAGATTGCCCAGGGAGGGACTCCAGCGAGACCCCTCAGCGAGGAACCTTCCCCTGGCTGGGCCTGGCTTTGTTTACAGAATGTGTTCTAGAGAGGCCCTCGGGGTCTGGGGTTTCCAGGGTGTTTGGGCTCTTGGCTTAACGGGATATTGGGTGTGAGGGAAGTGATCAAACTTAAAGAGTTGTAACTGTGTGGGCTAAAAGCACTGAGAATACATAAAAGCTGTATAAAAGAGTGTATAAATGGGGTATAAAAGAAAAAGCAAAAAGTCCTCATGGCATCACTTGCAGCCACCCTTCCCTGCCACGAGCACGCGCTGCACGCTGGGTTAATCGCAGTGGAAACAGAACACCTGAGACAATAAATTCACAGACCCCGAGGAAATTGCAGCATCTTCCCTGCACTGGGAGCAGGAAAACCTCTCTCCCCACCTGGGATCTGCTGGAACTGCCCCCGTGCCTGGCTGGATGCGAGGAGTGCATCACGAGGCTCCTGCTGCCAGCTGGATGCTGGTGTTGCCACCGGCTCAGCACCAATTATTTATGAAAGGAAATAGAAACAAAACTGCTTGACATTTGAAAAGAAATCATTACCACACACTTGTGGCGAATCAGAGCTGGAGTGCTTTAAAGTTCCATGTCCCAGTGCTTAATTAGAGAAGAGGCAGTTTATGTTTAGCTCTCATGAAAAATTTAACCCCCTGGATGCTTTGCCTGCTCCCAGCCAAACCCTGCTGCTGGCCCGGCCCCTTCCACTTCAGCAGGGACATCGGGGACATCAATCCCAGCTGGAAGCAGCCCCGGGAATGCTCAGGGGAGGTGTTTCAGCAGAATTTCAGACCCTACAGGGATGGTCTGGTGTTGAATCCATCAGAACAGGACCTTGGTGCAGCGTGTGGGGATCTCAGTGAAGCCGTCAGAGCCTTTCCCCTTCTCCTTATGCCAGGAAAATTCTTGGTACATCCTCTCCGTGGTGTCACCATCCTCCCCAGAGCAGGAGCAGGAGGTTTTTGGCTAAACCTGCCTTGTTTGGTTTTTTTCCCCTTGTTTTTATGAAACACACCTCCACGGATGGGGTTGAAAAGATATTTTTCTTTATTTTCCTCTCTGCCTGACAGACCTTCTTGGCTCACAGCACAGCAGTTAGAGCCTACTCCTTATTTCAGGGGCCTGCTCTCTGCTGGAGATGACACCGCTCACCTCCATCCCTCACCTCTAAAACAGATGTAGCAGGTGTAGCACGAAGATAAATAGACTGAGCAGCACAAACTGCTCAGATAATAGGATCTGTGAAAGCTTCCACAGCCAACCATCATTGTAGCTACAGCTGAATTTCCCTAATCTAGACAAGCCCCTGCTTCCCTGTCCTTCAAACAGCAGTTTCATTTGCATTAAAAAAATAAAAAATCCTTCCAAGATGATGTGGGTTGCGCTATTTTTTTCTCCCCCTCCCTCCATGCTTTACAAGATATAAACATTGAGTCTTCTGTTTAAACGTCGCCTCTGGGTAGGGATTCCTGGGAAACTGAGAAGCAGGCCATTTTTCAGATAAATGATTTATATGGAAGATGCTATGGATGACCTGATGCTGACCTGTGTGAATTAATTCCAGCATTTGAGCTTCCATTTCTATTAAAACTCCATTTACCAGGAAAGTGAAAAGGTAATTATCGTCCCCAGCTTTAAATCACTCCACTGCTGAATTATTAAAGAGAAGAATTAAAAATAATCAGGCTTTTTCATTATACTTCATAGAGAGGAAATTAAAGGTGTAAGAATGTATTTTTTGCTTGAATTTAAGTATTCATTTCTGAGATTTATGTAGAAATAGAAATTATTCTCTCTGCGTGCCCAGCTCATTCTCTTTATGAAGACACACAGACACACACATGGGGGGAAGGCAAAAAGTAAAAGCCCTCTTGTAAAATGAAAAAAAAAAAGAAAAAATAGAAGGAAGAAGGGATTTAACACGAAGAAGTATAGGAGAGCGTTTTGCATTTTAATACCCTTTTTTCTGCACAATTACACCTCTGAGTGATCCAGCAGAGGGAGATTAAGCTGCTACTAATTTCAGATATACAGTTGTAAAATGCTAGGTTAGTTCTTATCGGGAGATGTAAGAAAATCCGACAGTGTCAGGCAGCAGGGGAGAGCTGATTGCTTCTGATGTCTGCAAACTCACCGGAGAGGCTGCAGCGGGGCTGTCCCCGGATCAGAGCATCCCAGCCACGTGCCTGCTCCCAGGGAAAGGGACTCACAGCTTTGCAGGCAGATATCCCCAAATACCCATCTTTCAGGAAATTTAAAAATATCCCTGTACCAGTGGGCACCTTTTCAGGTGCAGTCTTTGCTTCAGTACATACAGGTGAGACAGCCAGTCATGTCTGCAGCATTTTTTAGGAGCGTTTGCTTCATTAGTGATGCCTAAAGAGGCCAAGCTGGAAACAGAGACTGGACAGGAGTGAGGGAATAAAGGTGGATATTTATTGGAAAGGCCTTCAGAGGCACACCCTGGGCAGGCCAAAGGCTACACCCGAGATGGACCCCGAGTCACGAGTTCTTCACACTGTTA
>VXBT01010550.1:28730-46606 GCA_013400235.1 Oriolus oriolus | reverse complement strand
GACTCGGGGTCCATCTCGGGTGCAGCCTTTGGCCTGCCCAGGGTGTGCCTCTGAAGGCCTTTCCAATAAATATCCACCTTTATTTCCTCACTCCTGGCCAGGCTCTGTTTCCAGCTTGGCCTCTTTAGGCATCAGAACCACAGGCATTTTCTCAGCATAATCCGAAGCAGGGTGAGACCTGCAGGGTAGCTCACCTTTCCTGTCTGGAAGCAGCCCTGAGTTTTAGAAAGATTTTCCCTCTGGTAACTTCCCCTCATCTCTCATTCCCTCCAAGCAGCTGCTACCATCTGTTCACACATCCAGGGGTTTTATTTTAGGTGGAAGTCCTTCACCATTCAAGGAGAGTCTGCCCCAGGACACACGGCCCAGGCAGCACCTCTGCAAGTTCCAGGTGTGTCCCCATCACCAGCTCCAGCTCCTCGCAATGAAACACCTCAGCTGCAGGGACTCTGGCAGCACAAAAACAAGCCATGCAGAGCAGAAAGCCTTGTCATTGTGCTTTGTGCCTTGGGATGCACTGAAATCACGGACAGAAGGGCCTCAGGGACAAAATGCCACTCAATGAGCTCTTTGCTGTCTAATCTGAAGAGCTCCAAGTGGGGAAAAGCAGGAGGTGGAACAGCAACAGGTCAGGGAACAGTCTATCCACTTAAAAACCACTTGGACTGCAAAGGAAGAAGCATCAAGGACTTTCTTGCCCACTTGGTGATGTCAGTTCCCAAAGGAGACAGGAGGAAGTGGGTCCTTGGATGACCACAGGTGTCCACACGGTGAATTCAGATGAAAACTCAGCGTGGTCCTGCAGGACAGTGGCTGCTCACGTGTGGGCACTTCTGTCCTTGCAAAGTGGGAGGAGGTGGCCAGCAAACCTCCCCTGGGGGCTCTCGGTTCTGCACCGAAGGATGCCCAGAGTTTGTCAAAAGCCTTCAGGAGGAATCACGCCCTGAAGCCAAACTCCAGAGCTCCCCTTGCTTTTCCTCTGTCTGGTCTGAGTTTGGAGCGGCCGTCCCATCACTGCTGGTGACAGGCGTGTGATAACATTGCCATTTCATTAGCAGGGTATTGTTCAGGAGATTGATGGCTGGCAAGCTAAGAAAAATTGCATCTCCCTCTGCAGCTGCCTGTCTCTGAGACAGCATTCATCACAGAAGGAAGGGAGGGAAGGAAAACATACAGGAGTAAGAACCTGATGCACTGGCATTCCACTGAAATCAGCTGTCTGTGGGTGAGGATCCTGAAGTCTGGGAATCTTCCCTTTGCTGCTCCAACCCCAGGAGAAAGTAGAGAGAATGTGAGTGTTGGGACCCACAGAGGCCTCACCTCTCCTCTGTGCTCAGGAATTATTATTATTAAACAGACAGTTCCAAAGCAAAGCAAATATTGACATTAAGCACGAAAGTAAATGCCATTGTGCTTCTGGGTGCTGGAAGAGAGGAGAGAGACAATGAGGAGCAGAAGGAAATGAGGCTCTGGAAAGATTTAGAGAGGCTTAGGTTTGCTCCCCAGCCCTCTCAGCATCTACACAACTCTCCTTTGGCTGGGATTTGGGGCTTTCTGCTGGAGACAGGAACCCTGCAAGTGCAGAGGAAAGGCACGCTGTAGTGTCATGTGTTCGTGACAAAAAAATACTCAGCTCATGTCGAAGCTGCAGCCTGTCCTGCCACTTGTGGAATATCATCCCCATTTTGTCTGGCCCTCTCCATCCTCTTGGAGGCAGCTCCTGACGTGGGAGGCCTGCGAGAGCTCCCGATGCGACGAACAAAAACCACCTCGCGCCTGTGCGCAAAAAAATTAAAACCTCATTTGTGTCTGCTGAGCGAACAAACCACAGCTAATTAAATCCCCTCACAATAGGACGTTACACGAATGAGAACCACCTCCTTCAAAGCACAGCTGGGGACAAGCACAGCCGTTCGTGCTGTGCCCCTCCGGAGTCACGGGGTGACGAGTCTTTCATGGCACAGGCAGGAGGGAGCTCCCTCACGCCCCAGCAGAGGAGCCAAGGAAGATTTGGTTGGATTGTGCCAGGGAAAGAACCCACAGAGCCACACAGAGGCACGCAGCAGGAACGTGCTCCTGCTGCCTCCCCGGGGAGCAGCGGGGCTCTCAGCCATCGCTCCCGCTGAGGGATGGGGAGTTCCCTTCGTGCTCGCAGCGTTTGCAGCAGGGAGGGGATGCTCAGGCACTGCCAGCGTGGCCGTGGGCTCTGTCCTGCCCTCTGTCACACACGATGTGCAGGAGCCCGGCAGGGAGAATTTGTTGTGGTCTAACATCCGTGCCAGTGAAACCTCACCCATCTCCAAGGCGTGAATAACCTCTCTTGCTGCTGTGCAGGACCTCCCCGCCAGCTGCACACGTCCGTAGGGAATGGAGCTGTGAGCTGCTTTTCTCTTTTGTCCCGGTTTTTTTTTTTCCAGACAGAGAGATGAGAAGCACAGAGAAATCTAAACGATGAAACTGGGGCCAGGAAGCACGTCTGCAGCAGTGCCAGTCAGCACCCAAATCTGATCACAGAATCATGGAATCATTAAGGTCGGAAAAGGCCTCCAAGACCATCGAGTCCAACCTGTGACAGAGCACTGAGTGCCACATCCAGTCCCTCCTTGGACACCTCCAGGGACGGGGACTCCAAACCTCCCTGGGCAGCCCCTTCCAATGCCTGACAACCATTTCCATGAAGAAATTCTTCCTGAGTGCTTCCTGAATTCTTCCTGACGGTCCATGACAGCCCCCAGACAGTCTCCCTTACCCAAAGGCAATCCCGTGAGCAGGACCGTGTCACACACCAAAGGAAAAGTCCCCAAACTGCTGGGGACAGATTACCAAGTGTCTCACAACTTCCCAAACTGTTTATTTTTCACCCTGCTAGCAGGTGTAATTTCAAACTGTGCAAGGTGCCTGCTCACAGCTCTGGCTTTGGAGTAGAGGGTATTTAAAAGTCAAAGGGTGGTTGGGAAAAGGCCTGTTTTGTATTAAAAGGATGAAGTTCATTCAGCTGAGCTCAGTCTGGACTCCTTGAGCAGGAGGACAAGGGCTCCTTCACTATCTGCATCCACACAAGGTCAGCCTTTGTGTTTTGGGGGATTTTTTTTGCAATATTAATTAACTTTCTTTTCTGAACAAAATGTGGAGTGGCATTTTTTTTTTCATTTTACAAGTGTTGAAATGGGATGATTCACCAGTATCTTTCATTCTTCCCCACAGACACATTCGTTATCATGTTTCTTGCAAAAATTGACTTATTTATGGAAGAGTTTCCTGCAAAGAATTTCAGTTTCATTAAAGCAGTTTTCTGATGAGGAAGCAGATAATCAGAGAGTACCTGACCTTACCTAGTGTGTCTCATCTTCCCTCGTTAGTGCCGAGGAGCTTTTCTGACACAGAGGCAGAAGTGGGAGGGCTGGATTCCTGTGTTTGCCGTGATTCCGGACCAGGATTCAAGGAGTAATCAGCGAGACAGGACCCCAACCTAGAGCAGGAAGGAAGCAAGAGAGAATTTTAACACCTTTCCCCTGCCTCTCCTCTGCCTGCAGTGTCAGCAGCATCACTGCTGTGATTTTGCAGTGGTTTGCCTGAGAGTTTTTGATCCCTGGGGGAACAGCTGTCATGCCCTTCCAGCCTGTGGTTTGGAAGGGTCTACAAGTGCAAAGAGGAGACGAGGCAAAGACAAGACTTCATCTGGTTCTGATGCAATCAAACCAAGCCATTCATGCACTGCAGTTTCCATCAGCAATCCACGTGGAACACAGTCCACCAGCACTGACACCTGGTGAGTGCATTTTCTCCACAGAAAGTCCTGGAATATTCTGGGGCAAAAATGCTCTGCCTTCTAAAACTGGCCTTAAGTATCCACAGTGCTGCCTCCCCTCAGTGCTTTCCCCAGGAGCACTCCTAAAGCCAGAAGTGTGGCAGAAAGGGAGAGGAAAAAACCTGAGGAACCAAACGAATGCAGATGACAGAGAGCGGCTGCGAGGGAGGCAGAGCCTCGAATGGCTGAATTCACTCTCGGCGCTGAAGCCAGCTCTGCATTGGCTCAGGGGAGGGGACTGCTCTGTGTCATTTTGCATCGAGCGTTGGTGGGATTTGAAGGTTTTCATCCTGGTTTGACACCAATTCTGCCGTTTCCAGACTGGCTGATTTGTGGCAGGAATCCCAGAGGCCGTGCTGAACTGCCTCTCCTCACCCATCCTGCCTTGCTCCTGAGGGCAGCTTAACTAACTCACCTGAAATATTATTTATTTGGCAGTAAAAGCCACAAATAAAACACAGCCGCCTAATGAAGACAACTTGGTGAGTCTGGCCCATTTTTAATTTTAATGTTGCATGTAATCTCCATTCTGGTCTCTGGACTTGTCAGTGGTTTTACAGCTCCTGATTATATGAGTGCGGCAGGCAGAGACAGCTCAGTGGAAGAGCTGGGAAAGCAGCATTAACGAGAGCCCCCGGGGAACCCAGCCACGGGAGCTGAGGAATTGTCTGCACCATCACTGCAGTGACAGAAAGCACAGGCTGAGCAAGCACTCCGTGGTGGTGTCCTTTTCACAACCTACCTGGCTGCTTGTTTATGGGTAGCCAAATAGCTCAGGGCCTGGGATGCAAGGGAAGAGGAGAGTCCTGCATCGCCCTGCGTGGAGAGAGGCACACTTCACCGTGTGTTACAGACAGGCAACTCTTACAGAAGTAAAGTGGATGCCAGCATTTGCCCATGGGTATTGAAAGGAGGGTCAAGCCTGTAGCCAATTTTGGGATCTTGGACTATCCACCGCTGCTCAACTCCTTATCCCCAAGGCTGTCTCTGCCGGTGAAGGATCCCATCGATAACAAGCGAGCCAGCCTCCTCTCCAGAGCACTGTCCTGCCAATAAAGCCCTCCAGAGTCATTCACCTCCTCCCACTAGACAGGCCTGGTGCTAACCAGCCTACGGATTGGAGAGTAAATCTATTCAGAGGCTAAGGATTTTCTGACAGAAAGATGGATACAGAGACAGCAGTTCCCTTCCCGGCGTGAATAGAGGCAAACACAAAAGGCCAGGCACATTAAAACTGGGCACAGCTCCTGTTTGGAGCCCCACGTCCTCAGCTGTCCTTCATGGCTTGCTCTCCTGCCTGCAGGAGCCTCAGGCTCGCTCCTTCCATTGTGCCGTGAGGGCTGCTCTCATCCACCATGCAGCGAGCACATCGGCCTCTGCTGCTGGAAGAGAACGCACCAAGGGATGCCTGGAGAGCACAGAGGCTGCTGGGGCTGCCACCACTGCGGGCTGAGGGAGCTGGATGCTGTCTCACAGCTGGGGAGCTGGAAGGGAAATGCGGGCTTTGCTCCCTGGGCAGTTCTGCCAGCCCAGGGTCGGGGATGAAGCAGAGCAGCACATGGAGCTCCGCTTCTCTCCCGGATGCTGTGGTGGTTGGTGGGAGCAGTCGCAGCCCTGCAAGGTTTGCATCCCTCAGAACCAAGGCAGGAGGTACTGCAGCCTTTATGGATAGGAGAATTGGGGCCAGGAGGAATTATACAACTGACATACAGGCAGCCTGTGGCAGATCTCAGAGTTTTATTCCAGCCTCTCCTAGGACTCAGAAGAATAATCAAGGCTGCATCCTTTCTCTTTACAATCATGTAAATCTGGAGCAACTCCCCTGGAATTACTCTGTCCTTACCTGCCCAGAGCCTGCCCTAAGGTGGTGAGCTGTGAGCTGCACTCAGAGCCAGGACTCACAGGCAGGCAGCACTCGGGAAGGTGGCCACAGACGATGCTTCAGAGCCTCCAGTTCCCCAGCCCGGGCCTGCAGGCTCTTCCCTGATGCTGGGCCCCTTTTCCTCCTGGGGAAATGGTACTGTAGTGCAAAGAGTGCTTGGATAAAGAGCACAGGCACCGACCCCCAGTGAGAAAGGAGGGGTCCCATCCCCTGGCTCCCCTCCAGGGAGCAGCATGTCAGCCACACAAGATGTTTGTCGAATGAAGTGCAGAAACTGCCACCAGCTGTGGAGCTGGTGAAAACTGGCCCAGCCATTGACAAATCTTTCTCTGGAGACGGCTGACTCAGAGCTGCTCTGCCTCCCGGGTGTCTCCTGTCGTGCAGGCCCTGTCACTGCTGTGTCTCAGAATCAGCCAGGAGGGTTTTCTGCCTTCTGACTTTGACCTTCTAAGGATGTTCAGCATCTTTCAGCATCTGGCCCATCAGGGATGTGACATGTTTCACAGCTGTGCAGGGCAGCAGGCACAGGCTTCCCAGAGCAACAGAGACCTCGTTCTTCATCCTTGCTTCCCGTCTCTTTCCAGGGACTCAAGCAGATGGGCTGCATGGCTCCTTCAGGTCCCAGCAGGGACACCGGGGCAGCACACAGCAGTGCACCCAGGTGACCAGGAATCTTTTCCTGCTTTCAGCTCCTCCAGCATGCTGTTGGGAAGCACCTTCCTGCTGCTGCCACCCATGGCTCTGCAGCCAAACCACTGGCAGGAGTCTCCATGGATAATCAGCATTCCACTACAAAGCCAGGTAAACGTCCCACTGGCCGTGGAGAGGGATGTGTCTGTCTCAGGTGCTGGATCACTGATTCCCAGCGCTGCTTAGTTCAGTCCCTGAACACATTTATCTGTCCTCCAGCCACAATGGAAATCGCTGTGCACATCAGGGGCTCACCAACCTGGCCTGCAGTTTGGCTTTGTCCCAGTTCCCGATGCTACCCTGCTGGCTGGGCTTCCCAAGGGGCAAGGAAGAGGCTTGTCTGTCTTCACAGGTAATTAAATCTGGATTAGAACATGATCGGACTGGAATCCAACCTGGGGAAAATTGTAAAGGGCTTCCCAGAGGTGAAGCTCTACAACCAGAGTCCAGGCAGTGCTGTGCCCTTCCTGTGTCTCCTGAAAGAAAGGGGCCAGTGAAAACCCCACAGAAGCTGCTTTGGGAACCTGGACAACACAGCACTGCCCAGCAGACCTGTTCCACCTGCAGGAATTGAGGCACAGAGCCCTGACTCTTGTAAAACCAAGTTTAATCCCTAGTTTTCCCTACAATTTCACGTGCTTGGCTTTGCAGGGCTCTCAGGAGGGAGGTTGCAGTCTGGATACTCACAGCACCCCCTCCCATGATCAGCTTCCTCCCAGCTGCTGCATAGCGGGCCTGGAAACACAGAACCAATATGCAAATCTGACATTTAATTTGGACATAAGAGTTTAATGAGGCTGTGGAGATTCTGCCACTTGCAGCCTCCACATCCTGCAACCTGCACTCGCATTCCCTTAACTGAACGTGTCCCCACCACATATGTCTGGATGCACAGGCACGTGCACGTGTTCTCCAAAACAACTCCATGCTTTGCTCTCAGCTCCACATCTTCCCACCCCAGTCTGGAGACCTCTTTTAAGGTGATGCTTTGGTTTGGTGGCTCTCTGAGCCAGAGGGCTGGGGCCAGGCAGTCTGTGAGCTGCTGTGCTGTTTTGTTCCTGAAGAAATGGAAGATGTGCCAGGATTTGGCTCTGGCATCTCTGGAATGAGGAGGGAAGGGCACAGATTGTGCCTTGCAAAGCCTCTCCTCCCATCCCACGAGACCTGGGAAACGTTTCCCTGCCAAAACAAGCGCTTCAATCAGGGAGAACGAATCACATCCACTAGCCCCAGTGACAAACAAGAGAACAAATAATCAAATAACAAAGCCCAAGCAAAACCCAGGAACTCCTACGTGTGCAGCAAGAAGATACTCCCTTTGTGCCACCTGCCTGAGAGCAAAGCCTTCCATCAGCTCCCAGTACAGAGACTCCACAGTCTTTTTATTTGAAGAGGATTATGGAGCTGCCATTCAGTAAATGAAGTGCCACTCCAAACAGCTGCACTGTGGCCTGCCCTCGTTCAGGCATGGTGCCTTGCTGAGGCTGCAGAGCGGCAGGCAAAGACTGCTCCTGGCCTTGGAATGCTGGAGAGTGCATGCACAGGAGCCAGGAGAGAGGTGAAGAAGCAGGAGAGTGTCATTTCCTCATTTCTGCTGCTCCCCTGGAAGATCCAGCCAGGGTTTTCTCTTCCAGCAGCCTTCTTTTCTCCCAGGCTGCAGCCACAGCACCACGCTGCTCCTCTGGCCACTGAAATATATATCCTGCTTTCCTGGGAGGGGACAGCAGGATGAGAGTCACTCCCCTTTGCCTGCCGCTTGATATCACAACAAGTTGCTCCCAGAACCCATTATTGCCACAGTGAGCAGGACACCCTCCGTGCAGGGCTGATTGCCCAGAGCCACGGGAGACAAAGGCAGCGAGCTCTAAGCCCCAGATCCAAGCGTGCCACATTTAATTCCCAGGGAATATCATCCAGGGAGAGGCCGTGCAAATGGTGAAGAGTCAGGGAGACCCAGCCTGGGGCTGGGAGGGGGGAATGTGAGCTGGGCCAGGGCAGGAGATCAGCAGGAAGAGGCATGAACGTGGGACATGAGCTCTGTTCAGCACGAGCAGGCTCGGGGATGAAATATTAATGCCGGCATCCTGAACAGGCAGCAAGCAGCAGTGTCTGAGCTACTTGGCCATGAATAAAAGATGGTCCTGAAAATGGGGAAGAGCAGCAAATTAATTAATCGAAGCAAAAGTCTCTCCATTCCCATTAAGGAACAAGCCTGGAATCTTCCCACATGCAGCTCAGTGTGGGGAACATGCAGGGGCACAGGGAGGAGAAGGACAGCAGAGGCAGGGTCTTCTCCCAGTGACCTGGGGTCTCCCGCTGCCCAGCAGTGCCTGTAAGCTCAAGTTCAGATCCTGATTCAGCTTCTCACCATGTCTGACCCACCAGCTTTGGGAGCTCAGCCTCTGCCAGCTCAGACTCCTCACCTGTGCCCCGGCTCCCTCAGGTTTTAGGTGAGGGGCGAGGTGGGAGCTGAAGGGGGCTGCAGATTCCTAAGCCCCCATTCCAAGAGCTGTGCCAAGTAGCCCAGCTCCGGGCCCATGTGGGGCCCAGCCAGCTGCCTCCAGGCGGGCTAGCAGGAGGGCTCTCCCGCTGGTGGAGGGCTTGGAGCTGTTCCTGCCTGCAAGAGAAGACAGTCTGGTTTTCCTTCATTCAGAGCTGGGAGTTTTCTGGGTGCTGCTCAGTGCTGCCATGCCCAAGCCTAATCCCTTATGCTGCGCCAGTTGACTGGGAACAGAGTAGTGGGGGCTGCTGCAGATGGAGAGACACCCTCAGCACCAAGAGACGACTGATCTCCTCTTCTGAAGCCTTGCCCATAAATTATAGATTTTAAGCAGTGTTTGTTTAAAATATTCAGCTTGCCACTTAAAAAAGAATACTCATACACACCAGGAATGGGGAAAAAGGATGGGGGCTGCTTTCCCACTTGGGGGAGGGGGAGGGAGGCAGCCAGGAGAGAGGTGTTTCCTCGACTAATGAGCCAGCATCCCTGGCTGTGCATGTGCAGTCTGACACGTGAGCCACCTGCACTGCAGCTTTGCCTGCCTCTACCTCCAGCACAGAGCTCAGGCCCAGCCTCTGCTTTCCCCTCCTGCATCCCGGTGTGCAGGTCATGCCACAGGCTTCCCTTCGAGCCCACAGGACAATGCTGTGCTTGCAAAGTCAGAGCAAAGGCACCTCAGGTGTTCTGAGGGAAGCAAGGAGGTGAGGAGGCAGGGAGACATCCCCCTCTACACAATCCTCCCTTACCCAGAAACACATTCATTGCTTTGATTAAAAATTCAGCGTTTCAGCTGCCTTGGCCACGGGGCAGGGCCACAAAAGGTGAGATGCAGAGATATTTCTCATCAATGAAAAATGCTGCCCTTCATCTGCGCATCCCAGCCCGGCCAGGCACCAGAGCCTGTATTGCCGCCTGATGGTGAGGAAGAGGCAGGGCCCTGCTGCAGAATGAAGGGATTTCTCCTCTAGGTTGCAGCACCTCCCAGGCTGAGGCAGGCTCTCGCTGCCTTCTGGGATGGATTTCCCATGGAAGAGACTGCAGAAGAGCTCTGGTGAAGAGACACAGCCTTGCAGGAGGTGATAAAGGTGATTCCTTCAGCTTTCCCTGCCCAAGGAAGGTCACTCGGATACTCAGGCACATCTCGAGCAGGGTGCAGGGAGCAGCAGCCCAGCTGTTCGGGAAGGCACAGATCTAACCCTGGCTGTCTGTGATTTTATCAGGGTCACACCCAGCTGGGGGCTGCCTCTCCGGAGGCTCAGGTAGCTCTGGGATCTCGCTGTGATCTGAGGATGGATGGATGGATGGATGGATGGATGGATGGATGGATGGATGGATGGATGACTGCCAGGACCACCAGCCCAGGGCAGCTTCCTCTCCCTTCCTCCCACCTGGGTGATGCTCCAGGCCCAGCCCTCCTCCTGGCAGCTTAAGCACACTCCAGGCTGGCTGCACCTCATTCCCTCCTTCACTGCACCCATGTGCCCCCAGGAGGCAGAGAACCTTTCTTGCTCTCCATCCTGGGAGACACTGACCATTCTGGCAAGTTCTGTACTGTATTTTTAATAAATTAGCCCCGAACTCCATTTGCATGGATAAAAATAGCATCAACTGCTCTGCCAAGCCGTTTTTCTCTTGGTTAACACATTCATCCGAGCTGCTCTATTTGTCTTTCCTCCACAGACTCATATTCTTCTGGATTCATTTTGTCAAACAAATTGCACAAGCTGGACTGCCCATTTACCCAGTGCTGTTTGATTACAGGGGTTATTTATGAAACAGCAAGACATATGGCATTAAGCTTCTTAATAATAATAATAATGAGAGAAGGGAAGGAGAAAAGCACTAGAAGAGAGGAGGGGGAAAATGTTTTTTATTACAGACAAAAGCTCCTGCCATCGGTGATAAATCCCAGACACTTTTTCCAGTTGCTCTGGTGCTGCTGGCATGATGAATGGCACAGGCACTCAGCTCGGGAGCGTGGGCACGGGATCCAGGGAAAGGAGGGGAATGCCGGAGCACACACAGGCGGTGGGGCTGGCTCAGGTGTGCAGGGACCACTGGCCACCAGGCACTTCACCTCCCCGGAGGTCACAGCGACACAGACTCCACCCACACCTGCTTTTGAACCCGATTCTCTCTCTCCTTTCTGATTCAGTCGCTTATTCCTGAGGAGTTTGGGACCACTCCATTCACCACATGCAGAGCCCAGTTGGCTCCCTGAAGACATCCCCCTCTGACCTGGCCATCCTGGCTCTGTTAGTGACTCACTGCAATTCAATCAAAAGTTCTGTTAAAGAAAGATGCTCAATTAATGGCCTGGGAGACCTTGAAAATAGAGTCATTCCTGCAAGAGGAAGGTAATTAACTTTTTTAATCAGTGGGCACTGATCTCAAGGTCTAGTGAAGAGAGAGAGAAGCAAACTCAGAGCAGAGCCCTGTGATGTCACTGGAGGCCCCAGGAAAGGGCTCAGAGCTGGACTTGGCACACACCGACTTGCAGAGCTGCTCCATCACCTCATCCTTCTCCCTGATGCTGTTCCCCTGGGGCAGAGGCACCTTCACCTCTGGTCTTCCCTTCTCACTTCATCCCAGCAAAGGAAAACACACCAAATTTCCAATCAGAGCAGCATCAGTGTCTGGAGATAATTCCTCAGCAGCCCAGACTCCCTCACTGTCTTGCAGGGAAGGCCCTGGCAATGGGATAAACAAGCTCAAGCATCAAGACTAAAGGCTTTCCCATGGCACTTGCAAATGTCCTGTAGCAGCAGCCTCAGTCCTGGTCTCGTGTTCATCAGCTGGCACAGACCAGGGTGCTGGGCAGGCAGAGTTAATCAGGCCTCGTTTGCAATTACAGTGAACTCCGGCGTTTCATGGCCTGCATCCTAAACCTGCTTTCTAATTCCCCAAGGCAGAGGGATTTACACTTTCAGTTTTATGTCTAGTTAGTTAATGGTCCATTACTGTCAAAAGGATCAGTAGCTGGAAGTTAAATCCTACAGGATTTATGATAAGGAAGAACCAAAGGCTGCAGAGGAACACATGCCAGGGGGGCACAGGGAATGTTGAGGGGTTTGCAGGTCCTCAGTGCTGTGACACTGGTGACTGGACACTGCCGGTGACAGCTCTAGAACAAGGCTCACCCCTACACACTGTACCAAGTTTCTGGCTCCAAAACTCAAGGCCAAACAGCTTTGGCAGGACTGAATGACTCGTGTTGAATTGCTGCCCCCTCCCCATCAAGACGCTGAAAGGGCTCCACTCCCTTAGCAAGGTAAAGGTTTCTGCAGTACACACGAGCCTGCCAATAGGCAAAAACGTCTGTCTGCTCTGCTGCTGTCCCTGAGACCCACAGTGGTGCTGCTGCCAGAGCAGAGGTGTTAAAGCAGCTGCACTGAAAGGTCTGTCAGCACGACAGAGCTGGCTGTGCAGGGGTTTATAAACATGCCCATAAAAACTCACTCCGGGCTGCAGGGTAAACAAGGTCCCCAGGCCTCTGAAGCAGAGGATCACTCTTTTCCTTTTATTTTGGAAACAAGGAAGCAATTTTTTTTTCTGCTGGCAGAGGTTTTCTGAGTGGTAAGCAGTGCCAAAGAGACAGAGTTTGACTAGATGGGGGACTGGAAAACATTTAAGTGATCAATGAACAGTTCCTTGTTGTGTTTAGCAAGGGGCTGGAAATTATTTTAACCGTCCAGGTAGCTTGAGCTGCAGACAGGCAGGAAGCACAGCACAACACTGAGGTCTGCAGCCATCCAGACGTCCACACCTGCAGAAGATGGACATATTAGGCCTGGAAAAACAATCCAGGAGAGCTCCCAGGTCTAAGCCCCTCACTCCCTCACCACCACACACAGGTGTGCCGGCAGCATAGCAGGCACAGAGAAGACTTGTATGTTATTTAAGACTCTACCAGTCTGGCTTTCCAGTGATTCTATAACTCTCTCCCTACCAGAATTCCCCACTGGAGTCTGCCTTAGGCCCTTGATGCAACCATAAAACTTGGAGGAGCCCATTGCACACTGCATGCACATCATGTCAGCATTCAGAAGTTGTGCTGCTCGTACTTTTCACCATTTCTTCTCCTAAGCTGCTGGGAGATCAGCAGATTTTAACTTTTTTTTCCCCTCTACTTTCCATACAGCTGGGAGTGCTCCCACTGCAATCTGTGCTCTCCACTAAGCCCTGCTTCAGTAAGTCAGGCCTGAGAGTACATACACTAAACAGAGCTGTGCAGCTCATAAAGCTCACTTTCATCCCTCCCATCTACCCTAGCAGGGAACACAGGCCAAAGCTCTGAAAAGCAAGAAGCATTAAAACATGAAAAAACAAATCAAAGCCCGCCCTACCGAGGGCTTGTAGCCTGTAAAGAAAGCACAGGAGTCGTGAATTGTGCAATCTGCGTCCACCTGCAAGGCATTTGTGTTGGCCCTGTGCGCCCTGCATCAGCCTAGCAAAGGGCAATGCTGCTCTCTCGTGGGCTCGGGCAGGAGCACACCCTGCCTTTGCTTCCCCTCCTCTTACTGCTTTCGTTCCCTGGATGGAGCAACCCGCACTAGTGGAAGGTGTTGATGCCATGATGATTTTTGCTTTTCTTTTATACCCCTGTTATACGCTCTTTTATATAGCTTTATATATTCCTTGTGCCTTTAGCTGACATAGTTATAATTCTTTAAGTTCGATAACTCCCCTTAGACCTGGTATTTCGTTAAGTTTAGAGACCAAACATTCTAAAAGCCCAAAGAAACCAAGGTCCTCTCCAGAACACATTCTGTAAACAAAGCCAGGCCCATCCAGGGGGAGGGTCCCTTGGGTGGGGGGTCTCACCCGAGTCCCTCATTGGGGAATCTTTGACAGAAATGCTAATTTTTGCAAGGCATATAATTGCGTACTCATCACATCGTCTGCGGCCATTTTCTTCGGTGGGGACATCGGGGTGCATCTCAATGTGCATTTCATCACACCTAAGGATCCTTTAATAAATACCAAAGTAAAACCCTTTTTCCCTCTTAACTGTGTGCAGTTCTCTTAATTTTAAGACCAGGAAAAGGCATCAGTGTCCCTGCTCATGGCAGGGACTGGAACAAGATTAGCTTTAATGTCCCTTCCAGCTCAAACCGTTCTGGGGCTCTGATTCCCTCGCGTCTCTCCAAGCAAAAGCAATCCGTGTGTTATTAAGAGGAAGAGGCTGGCTCTATCAAATCATTGCTTTGCGTGAGGAGGACACATGGGCCGTCTTTGTTGGCCCTTCACACGCGATGAATTCATATTTACAACGCTTTGCTTCATCTGAATGGAGCTTCTTGCGATTTATTTCCAATGTATTTTCAGGAATGCAGCCCTGGCCTGCGAGCACAGAGAGGAATTGCATGAAAAGAAGCTGTGGGTTGGTTCCTAGCGTTTGTTTACTCTTCTCGTAGTAAACAGCAGGTTATGTTGTTTGTGGTGCTTAGTAAATCCCCGCTTTGTTAAGTGTGTGTTTGCAAGTAGTGCCTTCCCCTGTGCCTGTGTGCAGCATGATTATAATAGCAATGTTTTCTTCTGGTTTTCGTCTAATTTTCCCTGCCTTTCTTATTCTGCCCATCTTTTTATCCCTGCTTCTGATTTACACCAACACAATTTTCTGTTTTCCCTTTGGTTGCAAAACACTCGCTTTCAGGGTTTTTCTGAATTGACTAATATGTAGCCTCAGAAACAAGTAAGTACTATCCGTACTTCCTTCAAGTTAAGAAAACATTGCTTTTTGGAGTGTCTTCCCCAACATTTTTCGACTAAAATACGAATCTCTTCAAAACACATTCACGACATTAAAAAAAAACAACCAAAAATAAAAACAAAAACAAACATAGCATAAAAAATTATATCCCACGGAAAGAGTAAAATGACAAATCACGACATAGCGGGGCGGGGCCGCACAGCTTTTCCCGCGCCGCAAGGGGGCGCCTCCCGCCGCTGCCCTCAGC
Organism: Oriolus oriolus; assembly: GCA_013400235.1. Lineage (NCBI taxonomy): Eukaryota > Metazoa > Chordata > Aves > Passeriformes > Corvidae > Oriolus > Oriolus oriolus. The sequence continues at coordinate 31,766 of VXBT01010550.1, read as the reverse complement.
GCCCTCAGATCCCCTCAGGCCCCTCAGCGCCGCGGTGCGTGAGGCGGGCGCAGGTGAAAGATGCTCCGAGCGGCTCGAAAAAAGGTGTTACAGTGGCCCTGGGGCAGACTGGGGGCTCTTGCAGATGGAGGGAGTGTTGGGCAGTGGCTTCAGAAGGCAGCAGTGGAGTTTCGGTGGAATTACCGAGGGAGAAGCTTAGTTAGTTCAGACGGGACAGAACATCGTCGCCAGGGGAATGCTGAGGGAGCTTCGAAGGGAGAGCCGAGGGATGTTTTGAGGTAAAATCTGAGGTGAATTGTGAGGGACAGAATGAAGACCTCGCAGGGACCAGCTGAGTTACTCTGCAGGGGGGATATTTTGGGGGGTTAAATATGAGGTGTCCTGTGTTTCACTGAGGGAGAAGCAGGTGCCGCGAGTTTCACTGAGGGCCGTGAGGGACACGGAGGCAGAGGCAGGTGCCCCGAGTGTCCCTGGGGTGCCGTGAGGGAAAGTGGGTGCCCCGAGTGTCGCTGGGGTGCCGGGAGCGTCACTGGGAGGCCATGGGGGTGCCCTGAGGGACGCGGGGCTCTGCCGCTGCTGCGCAGCTTTTCCCGCGCCGCAAGGGGGCGCCTCCCGCCGCTCCCCTCAGATCCCTCAGCGCCGCGGTGCATGAGGCGGGCGCAGGTGAAAGGCGCTCCGAGAGGCTCGAGAAAAGGTGTTGCAGTGGCCCTGGGGCAGACTGAGGGCTCTTGCAGATGGGAGGGAGTGTTGGGCAGCGGCGTCAGAAGGCAGCAGGATGTTTCGGTGGAGTTACCCGAGGGAGAAGCTTAGGTAGTTCAGACGGGACAGAAGAGCTTCCGAGGAAGAAGGCTGAGGGAACTTCAAAGCGAGAGCCAAGGGGATGTTTGAGGTAAAATCTTAGGTAAATTGTCAGGGGCGTAATGAAGAGCTTGGAGGGAAAAACTGAATTATCTCGTAAAGGATATTTTCGGGGTAAATCAGAGATAATCTATAGTGGACAGGACGGACATTTTGGGGCGAAATCTGAGGTAAATTGTGAGGGACAGAATGAAGTTCTCGCAGGGAAAAGCTGAGTTACTCTGCAGGGAGTATTTTGGGGCATTAAATACGAGGTGTTCTGCAGAGTAGCTAAGACTTCCCGGGAGGGAAAGAGGAGCTCTGTGCAGCAGCAGGGGCTCCCCTGTCAAGCCGCAGGCAGAGACAGGGCCTGGCCTGGCCCCTTTTTCCTGAGGATGGAGCGAAGCCCCTTAGTGGCAGCATGGGCACTGGGACCCGCCTGTAGCCAGGGCCGGGGTGTGTGCCTGTGCTGCGGGGCTGCCTGGCCTGCTGGTGACCTGCCAGTGTGCCTGGCCTGGACTCAGAGCAGGCAGCAGCTCGAGCCCCCTGTGAGCAGGGGTGCAGCCTCTTTGCTGCTTTGCATGCCCAGCTTCATTTGCCCAGAGGACCTCGCTCCCGCCACTGGAAGGGCCGGCAGCGTACGATGCTGAGGTGAGACAAGCTACGGCTGGAGGGTTTGGTGGTGGTGGGGATAGTTGAGACAGAGAAGTTTCTGTGTGGAACTTCCTTCGCAACTTCTCTCTGCCCCAGAATTGCGGATGTGGGTTATGGGGTTTCATGGGCTGATTAATGGTTTTTCTGTCTTTTTGCCCTCTCCTTTAGCCTTTTTGCCCGTCTTGTTCAGAGAAGTTGTGGTGGTCTTGTCTCTCATCCTGTTGGGTTGGTTTTTTTTTTACAGCATTTTTACTGGGAAGAAAACGTCTGGATCTCAGCATCCCCAGAATCCTTCTTTTTTCTCTCTTCTTTCTCACTGTGACTTCTGTTTTTGCTGTTCCTCCATCTTCCTTTCCATCAATAAAATGCTTTTTCAGTCTCTGTTTTACAATTTTTCATACACCATTTTTCTTCTCTCACGCTTTTACAATTGTCCTGTATTTAACATTTCACCTTGCAGCTGCAGATTGTGATGTCATGAGGTGTTTGTCCATCCTTGGTGCTCCCAAATGCTGTTGAGTTACCATGTTTTGGTGTCCAGGTGGATGCCACTGCCCTGCTACAGCTGACATCTTATGGGCAGATCTCCATGAATTATCTGAAAAGAACAGGAGAATGAGTTGTAATCAAGTGCTGGCTGGCAGGAGCCCAAACCCCGTAGGCATAAATGTTACACCAGGTGCTGTGTAGCTTCTGCTTTGGAACGTGCTCGAGCTCCCTCAGCCACAGGGAGAGATTTCTTCCATTAAACACAGACAGGAGGTGTTTGCTCTTTGCAATGAAGACTTTAACATTTAAGAGAGATTTACTAAGCATGTGTTACCTTTTCTTGTTTATTCCTGGTGTTGGTACCAGGCACCAGCTGTGAATTCCTCAGCACCACGAGAGTAAAACCTGGTTTTACTCATGTCTGTTGTGCTTCTTGGCCAGCAGCAGGGCCTCCACTTGCTGAGTTTCAGGTACTGTAGAGAATAATAAATAATATAGAGATAAGTAATTGATAATAATAATAGATAATAAATAATTAATGGATAATAAGTAGTAGCTGAGAGCGATGAGCACTCACCAGCACAGTTCTTTCTGTGCCTGGGTAAATTCTCACTGCTACAATCCTGGTTTTTCTCCCCTTTCATTTCTAACTTTTTTTGAACATTGGGATTCTCCTTTCCAAAGCTTGGTGCTTCTTTATGACAGTGCTGTCTCTATCCACAATCTCTCCCACACTAATATTTCAACTCAGAGGGTTGGCCTGGACTGAAAAAAAAGGAAGGAATTTCTTAAGGGTGTGTTTTTCTGTGGCAAGACTGCTCCCCAGTGTCAGAAATAAGAGCAACTCTTGTTTCAATTAAAAGGATTGTTTATTACAAGTAAAAATAATTTGGAAAAATAACAGAATCCGAATTATTAATTTAAAACAATATGAAAACCCAGGAGCGCAGGATCAGAGACCCTTAGTGCCAAACTGGCTATGTACCCACGGCAAAAAATCTACAGTGCTGGATTTACCTCAGCTAATCTGAGGCAAAGTTCCCTTAAAATAAAAAA
>VXBT01010550.1:0-16030 GCA_013400235.1 Oriolus oriolus | reverse complement strand
TACCCCCTTGCCGCGGGCCACCAGCCCAGCCCACCCCCGGTTCACGTCCCCTTTAAGCCTCCCCAGGCTGGAATGCGAGAGGAGCATTTCAGCGCCCTGTGAGGTCAGATAAAGACACTATATTTATCTGGCTGGTAACCTGAGCCCTGAATTTCTGCGGTGGTGTTTTTACGTGGCCCCACAGCCCTCGGGCTCGGCCCCCTCCGGCCACTGCGCTGCCTCTCGGGGCGGAGGGGCTGAGCCGGGGTGTCCTGTCCCCCTCCAAAGAGCTCGGCTGCTGCCCATCTCCACATCGCCCATCGCCGGTGCCAGGGGAAGCTCCCCAAGGAGGCAGGATCAGCCCCGAGGGCATCACCAAATGCCTGGCTGGCCGCCCCTCGCCGTGCCCTGAGCAGCCATCGGCCACCCGCGCCACATGCAGGTGAGTGCGGGGGGTGCCGTGGGGACACCGCCCCGGGGAGGGGGACACGGAGACACAGAGAACTGCCCCCCTCTTCCTTCAGCTGGATAAAACCAGGGGGAGAGGTCTCTCTCCAGGGAGTAGTTTCAGAGTTCACACACAAAATCCTGGCTCTGAGCCGCCCTCCCCGGCACCCTCCTCGTCCCTCGGCGTGCGCAGAGCCGCCTGCCCGGCGGTCCCTTCTTTTTTTTGCCACCCACAGACCTCAAAGCAATAACTCATGCCCTGGGTTCTACGTCAGGGTCTCCCGTGGGTTCGGGGTTTTGCTGCCTGGGGGGTGGCCGGGAGCAGCGAGCAGCAGGTTCTGCAGCAGGGTGGGGATGTGTCAGCAGCGCGGAGCGAGGCCGGGGCGATGACTCCAGGCCATGTGGTGTGAGCTTGGAGGGTTCTCAGGCCCAGGGCTGGCAGGGGAAGGGCCCTGGCCAGGCTGGTCCCAGCGGGATGAGTCACCTTGGGCAGGGCCTGGCACTTTGGGGGGTGGGAGTGGTGGGGGGCAGCCCTGGAGCCGGGCTGTGACAGAGGCACTGGGGTCCCCTCTGTCCACAAGGATGACTCCAGTCCCTTACAGGCAGCGAACTTTTTGTGGTACATTCCCTCCAGGGCTGCTCGGGGTCACCCTTCCTAGAGGGAAATGGATACCTGGAGGGATTCTGTGCCTTGTTCCACTTGGAGAAAGGGCAGGAGGCTGTCCCACCCCGCTGGCGCTCTCGGCTGGACACGGAGCCCCTCAGCCCCAAACCATTTGTACTCTGGAGCGTGCAAAGTGCCTCACACAGGGCCCCCTCTCTGCCTCCACCACTGCGGAGTGCTGGGAGCTCCCACGTAACCTCCGGGCTGGGACATTGTGTCTCAGGGGACAGGGGACACAGCTCCGAGCCTGCGTAAGCGAGAAGCAGCTGTGCTGTGACACCTCGGATGGAGCCAGCGCTGTGTAAGCTGAGCTGAGCCCGCTCTGGGGCTCCGTGGCCACCGAGGGGGACACCTGGCACCGGGCACGGGCAGGACAGCAGCTGGGGACGGAGCAGGGGCTCTGCTTCTCTGCCTCCAAGGGTGAAGGTTTTGCCTCCTCGCTTTGAGCTGAGCTTCCCACTGGGAAAGCTGCTGGAGCTGGAGGCCAGGGCAGGACTCCCAAGCACCCCGAGCAGCCCCACGGTGTCCCACTCCCATGTCCTGGCGCTGCTCCTGCCTGGCCACGTGAGTGCAGACCGGACATTCCTGTGCCTCAGCTTCCCCTGACACCCCGGGAGGATGATGAGGGTGCAGGAGGCCTGACTCAGCCGTGCCGGCCCCAGGGCTTTGCCAGGCAGCAGGAAAGCTCAGCACAATGACGGGCAGGGAGGGGCCAGGCAGCCCAGGAAGCGCTGGGAGGAACCGGGGTTTTCTCACACCCCCTCAGCTCCTCTGGCTCCTGGCTCGCTCCGCTCTCCTGCCACCCTGGGGTCCGCTTGGATGTGACATGGGGACTTGGAAGCACAGGCAAGCCTGGCAGATGTGACATTCCTCCATGGTAAGGCCTCTCTTCCCAAGGAATGGGGTGGCTCCCGTGTCTGGGGCCAGTGCCCGCTCCTGACTCCGCATCCCTCCATCGGCTCCTCCGCATCCCGGGGGCAGGTGCTGCCCTGTGGAGCCCTGTCCTGCTGCCCTCCTGTTCCCAGACTGGTGCTGTGCTGGTGCTGCTGGTGCCAGAGGTGGCACAGTGGGAGAGCGTGGGCACCTGGCAGGGGACAACGGCGTGGGGCTGTCCTGGCACTGTCCCAAGCCCAGATCATCTCTGCTGGCGAGGAGCATGGCGAGCAGGGGCAGTCCCTGCGCCAGGCTGCTCCGTGCCCCAGCAGGGCAGGCAGCCAGGCATGTGCTCCCTGGGAGCCCAGGGGCTCCGTCACTCTCATGCTGGCACTCGAGTGCCAGTCCCTTGGCTGGGGTCCCGCTCCCTCGGAGCGAAATTCCCCGCTGTCCGTGTCAAATCCTGCCTGGCAGAGCCACTCTCCTGGTGAGGGCGGCCGCAGCCGGGCTGGGCAGAGCCGGCTGTTCCGCGGAGCCCTTGCCCGGGAGCAGATTATTCACCCTTCAGCCTCCGTCCCCAAACAGGTCCGTGCGCTCCACCTCGCTGCTGCTTGTAAATATTTCCCTGCCCGCTGTGGGACTGCTGTTCCCTGGGCAATGACAACAGCGCCGGGATGCAGCCGGCTGGCTGCAAAGCCAGGCTGCCAGCCAGGAGCCCACGGGGGCCGGCTGCTGTCTCTCACCGCCCTCTCCCGAAAGCGTTCCCGGGGCGTTTCCACGCTGAGCCTCCGGGGCTCGGAGCAGGAGGCCGGGTCCCCGCGGGGCCAGGCAGGGAGTGACGCCGCGGTGGCTCCTCTTGCCGGGATCCAGTGCCCGTCCCCAAGCCCGGGGGCACCCTCGGTGCTGCCGGGGCCGCGCAAGGGACGGGCCGGGCACGGGCACCGGCACCTCCTGGCTTGGAGCCGGGCCAGAGCCCGCCCCGGCTGGGCTGGGAAAAGCCTTTGAATCAGGGTCATCTCCCGGGTGACTGGAGACTCTCGGAGCCACATGAGCCACTGTCCTGCCAGGGAAGGGACACCAGTCACCCCGGGAGCTGAGCACCAGCAGCACCAGGGCAGAGGAGCTCGGCTCGGGTCCTGCCTGCCCCGGTGCCACCCACAGCCCCAGGACAGGTAGGGATCCAGCCGTCAGCCTGCCAGCGTGGGTGCTGAGGGCAAACTCTCCTCCAACTCCGGACAGCCTGTGTTTGGGGGCTGCTGGCTGCCACACTGCCCTGTCCCTGCTCCGGGCTGGCTCCGTGTGTGCTCTGGGGACCTCTGTCACTGTCCCCTGTTCGCTCCTCTCCTGCTCTCTGCGGGTGCCACGGGGCAGAAGCCACCAGTGGGGAGCGAGTGCCGGCTCTGCCCGGCTGGCAGGGGCACGGCTGCCACCTCACCAGGAGGACTCTCAGCTTGAATTACCTAGAGGGGCTCACGGGGCACAGCCACGGCAGGGAGACGGGAAAGCTGCCCAGCTCCTGACCTTGCCTCAGTCTCCCTCTCACTGAAATGCCGGCCCCCACCAAGCCCCAGCGCTCAGTGTGAGTAACCAGGGGAAGGCGCTGGGCTGGCTGGATCTGTCCCTCCCACCTGCCTGTCTCAGCCAGAGCTGGGCCCGAGCATCGTCCTGCGACCAGGCCACTGCCTCCCACCTGGAGGAGGCACTGGGGACATCCCTCCAGCCCCAAGAGTGGGACAGCCACGGGATGGTGTGGCGGGGATGCCAGGGCTGGGGCAGAGGTGACTGCTGCAGTTCCTTGGTGTCTTCAGGGATGTTGGGTGTGTCTGGCTGTGCCCTGGGGCTTCCTTCTGTGTTATGTGGTGCCTGGGGGCACAGGGGTGGCAGTGCCAGCCGAGTCCTGCTGTCCCAGGCTCTCCAGGAAGGCTGGCAGGTGGCAGGAGCCGTGGCCACACTGTAACCAACAGCCCCTGGATCCCCTCTGTCACCTTCCTGCCTCTCCCAGGGTCTCCAGGGTAGGTAGGAGCTGCTGGGTGGGAGCTGGTGAGTGCCCTGCTGAGCTGACCAGGGCCTCTGGAAGCTGATCCCTGAGCTCTTCCTTTGCAGCCGATGCCTCCAGGACAACCTGCTGAACCCCAGCCTCCAGCATGTCCCAGCTCTCCTCCACCCTGAAGCGGTACGTGGACTCCTCCCGCTACGCCGAGACCACCTACAGCAAAGTGTCCGGCGGCTACAGCTCCTACAGCTCCTACGGCTCCAGCCTGGCCACGGCCTACGCAGACAGCGACAAAATCGGCTTCAAAGCCAGCTACCTGCCCTCCCCCCGCTACCACCACGCCGGGGGGCTGTCCCCCACCGGCGGCTATGACAGCAGCCGGCTGTACCCCGACCCCAGCATCCGCCTGAGCCCCTCATACCTGCGCACGCAGCCGCGGCCGCCCGGCTCCGGCCTCAGCGGGGGTGCCTGCTACACCTTCACCGGGACCCCCGGCAGCCCCACGGGCTACCTGCCCTCCGCAGCGCCCCTCAGCCGCCACAAATCCATCAGCCACTCGGACCTGGCGCGGGAGTTCTCGGGGCTGCACGCCTCAGACAGCGCCTACCTGCCCGCGGCCGGCGCGCTCAGCACCCGCGGCCGGCCGGAGCCTGGCAACCTGCAGGGGCTGTACCAGGCTGCCACACACTCCGACTACGTCCGTGGCTACCTGGAGAGCTACGGGAGGAAAAGCCACCACGGCAGCCTCTCCACCAGCCACCTCAGCCCCTCTCAGGCCACCCTGCCGCCCTCGGGCACCCGCTGTGCCAGCCAGCCCTGCGAGAGGAGCGATGACCACTGCGACGTGTCCGCCCAGGACCCCACGGTACGCGGGGCTGGCTGGGGGCGGGGGTCAGAGCTGTGCTGGGGGGGATGTGGGCCGTGCTTGTGGCGAGCCGGGGAGCCCGAGGCACCCTCGCTGTGCCTGGGAACATGGGTGTGCTGCTCCGCGCCTCAGTTTCTGCGCGTGACCCTCCGAGATGCCCTTGCTGGCGCAGCAGTCCCGGCTGGAGCTGCTGAGGCAGCCGTGTGCGGGCAGGCGGGTGTCCTGTGAGGGGCTGGGCTCGCAGGGGACGCTCCCCAAGGAGGCAGGATCAGCCTGTGCCCAGGACCATGCCCACTGCACTTTCTGCATGCATGTGACAGCAGGTGATGGCTCCGGCCCCATGTGGGGCTGACGAGGATTTCCTGCTGCCTCATCCCAGATAGGGAAGGTGACATGGCCAGGCTGGGCACTCATCCTGCTGGCACAGCTGGTTTGTCTGGTGCTGGCTCTGCCACAGTGACTCGGTGCCCAGCTGCCAGTCAGGTTTTGGTGCCCAGCCATGCCAGTTCCCTGGCACCACGCACTGCTGCCAGTTTGGGGCCCGGTGCCGCAGCCTGCGTGGCAGCAGTGGGTTCCCCGTGGCAGTGCTGCTCTGGGCAGCACCACAAGCGTTGGCAGGTACTCGGTGCCCCGGGCCCCCGTCGGTGCTGCAGCGTCCCCAGAGCCCCGGCCCGGGCCGGGAGCGGTCACCGCACACGCAGCTCGTGCAGGGGAGCAGCCTGGTAATTTTCCATTCAGGTTTCCTTCCAAGATCTGGCCGGGCTCTGCCTGCATTGTCTCCCGCTGTCTTTCCACTCACCCTCCGTTCACCCACTGTCTGACCTGCCCTTTGCTTCCCTGCGTCTCTGTGCCACTGCTGTCCGCCGCACCGCGAGGACAAGTCCTGTCCTCGCAGGGAAGCAGGGAGGGATCCCCCAGCAATCTTTCCCTTGGCAGCCAGTGCCCCCACATCCCTCCCTGTGCCCCTTGCCCAGTGCCCTCCCCCACAGAACCACCTTCAGCAGTGCCCTGCAGTGGTGTGGGACCCCCTGTGCCCGCCTGCCTCATGCCTGGCCCCCAGTCCTGGGGTGAGGGGAGTGAGGAGAGTGCAGGATCAGTGCTGTGGAAGGGAATTCCTGCCTCCATCTCCCACACCAGGCCCTGGTGGGGGGCACCAAGGGGGGATCCAGCGGCTGCTGCAGCCGCTGGCTCTCACAAAAGCCCGCACTGCCAGGGCAGCATCCCCACCCTATGTGCCCACACCCTGCTGTGACGGAGTGCCAGCCTGCTCCCATGGGATGCCCATGGGGCAGCAGGGGCTGTGCAAGTCCCAAACCACAGCCTTGTGGTCTGCACGTGATCACAGCCTGAGCTGGTGGGTGGCAAAGGTGGCACAGGGTGCTGGGACAGACACCCATGCCCGGGCAGGCAGGGTCAGTGACACTGCCTTAGGTTTCCTTGGTGCTTTGACGGGCACACCTGCTATTTTCCACTGCTGTGGTTTTTTTCCCTCCGTTTCCCAAGCCGGGAAGCAAATGTCCCGATCGTAAACCAGACTTGGGTGCCTGCGGCCGCGCCAGGTGCCGGAAACAAGCGCAGGCTGCAGCCCCGGAGCTGCCATCGGTTCTGCCCCGTTGCCCAGCCCCGAGGGCAGCGTCAGCAGCACCCGCTCCCGACGCAGCCAAGGGACGGCGGGGCTGGCCCCGCGCCTCCCCCCATCCCTTTTTCCACCTCTGCCTCCTGCCTCTGCGCCACAGAAACCGCCACCCAGAGGGGTTTGCAGCCAGGAGTGAGGGTGTCTAGGTGTGACCCTACTCTCACCATCACTTCGTGCCTCAGTTTAGCACCCCGTGGGCACAGGGAGGTGTGTGCAGGTGCGAGGGGCTGCGGAGCTGCAGGGCCGCGCTGGCTCCCGGGAAGGGCAGTGTGGCGGGGGGCAGGAGTGGAGTTGTGCCGCCCCATTAACCACCCCGGGTGTACAGAGGGTCAGAAGGCCAGGGCCACCCACAAAACCGCCGGCAGCTCTCCGCAGCCCCATCCTGAGCAGCTGACGTCCCTGGCCCGCAGCCAGTCCTGGCCCTGCCTGCCGCCGCGGTGCCAACCGGGCCTGTGGCAACCTCTGCCCGCGGCAGAAGGTCACCGCTGCACAGGGGCCAGCTGAGGGCAGGGACCTGGCTCTGGGTGATGCCGTCCCACCGGGTCTCCCCTTCTCTCTCCCGCCCCAGCCTCAGAGCCTGCGTGCCGCTCTCTGGCCAGACGGGAATTTGGTCCTTGGCCCGGGGCGCTCGATGCCACCGGGGCACGAGGTTCCACACGGGACGTGGCTGAGCCGCCCTCTGCCACAGAACCGGCTGGGCCAGCCCGGTGCATCCCCACAGGGACAGCTGCCCCAGCTCCCTGCGCGGCGCTCAGGACAGGCCGCGTACCGGGGCCGTCCTGTCCCCGCCGTACCCACCCGCGCTGCCGGCCAGGGTGGCGGGAGCCCTGGATTTCGGGGAGCCGTGCCACAGCCCGGAGGCGCAGGCTGGGCACGGCAGGGCACCCACGCAGGCTGCAGGAGGGCAGTGGGGCGTGTGCCACGCACAGCGTGTCCCCGTGTGTGTACACTGTACACAGCGCGGGGTGTGTACATGTACACACGTGGGAGCACGCAGGCCGCGGCTCCGACAGGCCTCCGGTTGTGATGCGAAAGAGCCCCGGCCCTGCAGATGAATAACGCTGCAAGATGCCTCCTCAGATATTTTTGCTGGTGCCAAAAATAGTCTCTCTCCCTTCCTCCCTCCCCCCGTCCCCGGCCAGCCCCTCCGCTGGCTGTGCCGAGCTCCGCCGTGGACAGGGGAGGCTGCGTCTGCAGCCATCAGGGTTCAGCAGCCCCTGCCGCTGGATTGGGGGTGCTTTGGAGGCTCCGGGGGAGGAAAGGAGGCTCTGCTCGGAGCCCTCTCGGTGAGGTTGGAGGCTGTGGCTCAGTCAGAGCAGCCCAGCCGCTCTCGCTGCCCTGGTTGCCCATGGAAATTTCCCTGAGCAGGCAGAGAGACACCTGGGCACGCACAGCAGGCGCAGGGCTCCGGCGCTCGTCCTGCCACGGTCAGAGGGGTGAAGCAGCGGGAGACGCAGGACTGGGACGCAGGACACCCGGGCTCCCTGCCAGGCTCTGCATCTGCCCTTGCTGCAGGAGAAGAGCTGGAGCCCTGCCCGTGCCTCAGTTTACCGAAAGGAGACACCAGGTGGGGGTCTTTGCTCCACGTAGGAATTGCGGGGAGTTTTTTTCCCCAGCGCAAGGCACTGAAATACCCTCTGAGCTCAGCACCAATCCATCCCCCAAAGAGGGGGGTTCCCCAAAATGTCACTGCCTGGGCACCTGGCATTGGCACTGCAGGAAAGGCACATGCCCAGGAGCCCCACAGCCCTGTCTGGCAGCCCACAGCCCCTCTCTGGGTACAGGCACCACCTGAACCCCCATGCTGTGGGCACCGTCCCACTTTTACCAAGGCAGTTTTGGCGAGAAACCCCCATGTGGGGAGCCCCGCTCCCTGCCCAGTGCCTGCCCGGAGCACAGCGTGCCCGAGGCCGGACAGCCGGTGCCACCAGCCCTGGGCACGCCGAGCTGGGAGCACGGGGGAGCACTGGGGGGGCAGGCGCTCCTCCCGCTGCCGCCTCGCCCCAGTTCCCCGTTGCCCCCGCGATGCTCGCACGGTGCCGGTGCTGGGGTCCGGGAGCGCGGGGAGCCCGGCTGGGAGAGATGCCGAGGGGGCACCGCAGCCCCCCGCAGCTCCCGTTCCGGAGCGCGTCCCCGGGGCAGAGCCGCCCCTCGCGGGCCCCCCTGGCTCCCGGCGCGCTGTACCACGCGGTGCGCGGGGGCTGGCCGTCACCGAGCCGTCACCGAGCCGTCACCGAGCCCGGCTGCCGCCTCTCCACCCATTTGATGTCAGAGCCGCTCAGGTGCCGTCAGCCCCGCAGCCGGCACCGGCTCCGGCCCCGCACGCCCGGCACGGGGGGCTCCGCGCCTGACCCCGCGCCCCCGGCTGCAGCCGGCCCCGGGCCAGGGCAGCCCGGCCGGTGTCCCCCGACACCCCGCTGCCCTCGGCCGCCCCCCGCCGTCCTGCGGTGCCCGCCGGGGCCATCATGAGGGACTCCTACACGGTGACGCTGCCCGAGGAGCCCCCCGCGCTCCCCGACCTTCACAAGGACCTGCGGCCCCGCACCTCCATGCCAGGGTCTCTGCTGGTCTCCACCTTCGTCGGGCTCGTCCTCAACAAGACCAAGGTACGAGATGCCCTCAGCCCCCGGCCCCCGGCTTGGGGGCAGAGAAGGGGGCACCCCCTGCCCTCCGTGGGGAGCGTGGGGTGCCCTGTGCCACCCCCCGTGCCCGAGGACGGGGTGCCTGGGGTGGGTGCCCTCCCGGCTGCCCGTGGGGACGGCGTGTCCCGGTGTCCCACAGGACGGCAGGAGCAGGTGAACTGCACGTGTCGGGACACCTGGGTTCCTCTCCCAGCCCTGCCCTTGCGGTGACCTTGGCCGGGTCCCCGTGTCCCACCGCAAGGAAGGGTCTGCTGGTCGCGCTGAGCCCCTCGGTAGTGTCACCGGAGTGAACTTGTCTGTCCCCGGAGCCGCGGTGCCGGGGCAGATCTCTCCTGCAGGGATGGCAGAGCAAGGGGCAAGGAGGGCAGGGTCTGGGCACTTATGTAAGTCTGGCTGCTCCGGCTCTCCTGCTGCCCCAGCAGGCACCCGGCATGCGGACCCAGACAAGGCAGGGCAGTCCGGATCTTGTCCCTTGTCCCCATCGCCTGTCCCTTGTCCCCGTCCTGCAGTGCAGCCTCGGGGAGTCCCCAGCCGCGCCGCGTGAGCCAGCTCTCCTTCACCGCCTCTGAGCATGTCGTGTCCTAGATAAAGCCCTGAATCGGAGAGGGGGATTAGCTGGAGTTGAGTCACCCAGGGGAGGGAAATCCAGGGGGGGAAATAAAACCTCGGTGCACACAGGGCTTGTGCCACGCCAGAGGAGCGCCTGACACCCCCTCCTCAGCTCCAGCCCTCCCCGGGGGTTGTTCCAGGCTCTGGGAGATCAGCCTAGGGCCTGGCCGTGGGGGAAAGCAGGATCTGTGGGGAGGTTTGCACCCACACGGGCAGGACTGTCCGGTCCCTCCTGGCACACGGCGGGAGCTGCCCAGCCAGGGCAACTGGATGAGCAGCGTCCTGCTGGGGATGGCTGGGGCACACTGGGGCAGCTCCCGGGGGTTGCTGCTCACCCCTGGCACCGTGACCTTCCCTGGGAGAGGTGTGGGGACACGAGCAAGGCCTCGGGGCTCCAATCTTCCAAGGGATGGGTGTAGGGTGCTGGGACACAGGCCCACCTCTCCTGCCGCCATCTGCTCGGGGACCAGAGCCAGGCCAGCTCCTCCAGCCGTGGTGTGGCACTGACCTGTCACATCCTGCTGGCACCCCCGTGCCCATCCAAGGCTATCCCCTGGCCAGGAAGGCACTGGGAGTTGCCTGGCACTTTTGGACAGCCACCCCCCAGCACTGACGGCCGTGGGCAGCCACATCTGGGGACACCCCTGCGCTGTGGGCACTGCAGGGGCACCTGACAGCACAGAGGGCACCCGGTCAGTCTGGCAGAGCCGCGTGTGCCCACGCAGGGCAGCCGGGTCCCCGCTGGTGCCGGTCCCTGCGGTGGTGGGTGATGCCTGTGCCGTCGCTAAGGAGCACGTGTAACTGGATCTGGGTTATTTTGGGCTGCTGTCAGGGCTGGGTGCTCAGCACCTCCCACACACACACCAGCTGCTGCTATTTCGGAGCTGCTGGGCCCCCTCCCCTCCTCTCGCCTCCTCTCCTCCTCCTCAAGCCTGAGGTGGGCAGCTGGGGCGTTTGCCTGAGGATCCTTAAATCCCGGGCATCTGGGGGAGCACCATCAGCAGCCTGACCCTGCAAGCCCTGTCAGACCCCACCCTGCTCCGGGGACGTTCATCCTGCTGCTCCTCCATGCAGCAGGGCTGGGAGCAGCACCCCTGGGCTCCCACCAGTGCCCCCCACCTGCACCCTGTCCTGCACGCTGGGAGACGGGTGTTGGCACCCCTAAACCCCTCTGTGCTCTCGGTCTCTCCAGCAAAGAGTGATGGAGCTGCCCATGCCCATCTTTGCTTTTCCCGGCTCAGGGAGCACCTGGAGCACCGGGAATTGCCACCCCATGGCACAGGTGCAGCACAGCCGGGGCAGCGAGCGGCTGGGAACACAGCCCTGTTCCTCGGGCACACCGCCGCAGGGCTGGGCTTGCGCTTTCCCGGGTGGACTTTATCCCGCAAAGCAGCCGTGCCAAAACCTGGGCTGCGCTTGTGCGGGGCGTCCTGGAGGGGATGGACACCCGGCGTGGGCCAGACGGGCAGTGACGGGCACTGCGCTCCTCCTGCAGCATGGGGCAGGTGTGGGGCACTGCCATCCTCCAGCGTCCCCAGGGCTGCCGGCCTGACCTGCGATCCAGGGCACGGGGCAAAAGTGTTGCCACGCAGGGAGAACTTTGAGCCCTGTGCGCTGTCCTGGGCCGGCAGGACGGGGCAGGCCAGCCGTGGTTTGTCACCAGGCCCGCGGCCCGGAGAGCTGCTCGGTGCTGCCTCTGCCCATGATGTCACAGCGGGATGGGGCCTCTGCTCGCCCCTGAGGCCCTGCTCCACGGGGAGGTCTGTGGCACCATGGCCTCGCTGGGCTGCCCACAGGCATGGCCGGCCCGCCTCCCTCCCAGCCCTGTTCCCTCTCTCTGCAGAGCTCCAAGGCCGTGCAGGGGCTGACCGGCCTGCGGAACCTCGGCAACACGGTGAGTGTGTGCCCAGGCCTCTGGCTCATGGCGGGCACATCTCGGGGGCAGGGGGAGCCCTGTCCCTTCACCTGGCCCTCAGCAGCCTCACCGTCACCCCGGCAGCTCCCTGCACCCCGCTCCCCATGGTGCTCCCTGAGGAAGAGCTTCCCCTGCTCCTCACGGCCTCGTCCCCATCCTCTGCCCGCCCGCCCCAGGTGTCCCCCTGCCGCGGCCTGCCTCCCTCTGCTTCCCGTTGCCATGGTTTTCTCTTCTGCCTCCCCCAGTGCTTCATGAACTCCATCCTGCAGTGCCTGAGCAACACCAAGGAGCTGCGGGATTACTGCCTGCAGAACCAGTACCTGCGGGACCTCAACAACAACAGCCGCATGCGCACGGCGCTCATGACAGGTAACGGCCCCGGGCCCGGCTGTGGGGCCTTCCCTGCGGCCATTCCTGCAGCACATCCCTGGGACACCCTGCAGGACCCTCGGTGCTCCTCGCTGGGCTGCCCAGCCCGGGGAGGATCAGGCCCTGAGACCCCAGAGCGCAGCCCTGCGCTGTCCCATTGGGGGCACGGCCGTGCCACCCCCGCTGCTGACCCGCCGCCCTTGCCTGCAGAGTTTGCAAAGCTGATCCAGCTGCTCTGGACCTCGTCCCCCAACGAGAGCGTGAGCCCCTCCGAGTTCAAGACGCAGATCCAGAGATATGCCCCACGCTTTGTTGGATACAAGTAAGGGGGGATGGGGTTCGGGGTGGTGCGGGGAGCTGAGCCCCCTGCAGCCCCTCACCGGCCGTGTCCCGTGTCTTGCAGCCAGCAGGATGCTCAGGAGTTCCTGCGGTTCCTCCTGGACGGGCTGCACAGCGAGGTGAACCGTGTGCTGGTGCGGCCCCGCGCCAGCACCGACACCCTGGATCACCTCCCGTAAGTGCTGGCACTGCACCGGCCCCACAGGAGTTCACTGCCTGCACGGCCAGCCCAGGGACAGCGACCATGCGGGTCCCTCTGGGCTGGGTGGCAGTGCTGGCGTCCCCCAGGCCATGCTCAGTGCCCTGCTGTGTCCCCATCCTTGCAGTGACGATGAGAAGAGCCGGCAGATGTGGAGGAGGTACCAGGAGAGGGAGGACAGCCGCATCAGCGGTGAGCAGGGCTGCGGGAAGGAGGGCAGGGAGGGGCTGGGAGCGGGGCTGGGAACCGGGGGTGTCACCCTGCTCTGTCTCACCCCACCAGACCTCTTCGTGGGGCAGCTGAAGAGTTCTCTGACCTGCAGTGAGTGCGGCTACTGCTCCACAGCCTTCGACCCCTTCTGGGACCTGTCCCTGCCCATCCCCAAGGTGAGGGAGCCCCAGCGATCCCCGTCGCCCTGTGCCACCCTCCCTGTCCCCCTGTGCCACACTCCCTGTCCCTGACCCTCTCTGCACTCCCACAGAAAGGCTACGGGGAGGTGACGCTCATGGATTGCCTCCGGCTCTTCACCAAAGAGGACGTGCTGGATGGGGACGAGAAACCGGTACGGGGCAGGGGGGCTCCCTGGGGCAGGCTGGGCCTCTTGCCCTCCGTGCCTGTGCTGCCAGGACTGTGGGCTCAGTGCCCTCACCCTCCTGCTCGTGCTGTTTGCCTCCCACAGACGTGTTGTCGCTGCAAAGCCAGGACGAGGTGCACAAAAAAATTCAGCATCCAGAAGTTCCCCAAGATCCTGGTGCTTCGTATCCTTCGGGCAGAGGGATGGGGACGCGGGGTGTTGCGGGGGGGAGGCAGATGGGTTATGGCAGGGCTCCCCTTTGTGCCTTGGCCCCTTGACGGGACCCTCCAGACCTGAAGCGCTTCTCCGAGGCCAGGATACGAAGCAGCAAACTCACCACCTTCGTCAACTTCCCGCTGAAGGACCTGGACCTCCGGGAATTCGCCTCGCAGAGCTGCAGTGAGTCCCAGCCCCTGCGTGCCCCTGGTCCCAGCCCTGAGCTCCTGGTGACCCCCTGGGCTCCTCGTGTGCCCGGGTGGTGGGGGGCAGAGTGGGAGGGGTGGGAGGCACGGAATGCAGGGTGCTGGAGCTGCTGGGCTGGTGGGGGGGGCTCTGTGCTGGCGCTTTGGGGGGCAGCGGGGCTGAGCAGCACCCCTGCTCCCCACAGACCACGCCGTTTACAACCTCTACGCCGTCTCCAACCACTCGGGCACCACCATGGGGGGACACTACACAGCCTACTGCAAGAGCCCCGTGTCCAGCGAGTGGCACAGCTTCAACGACTCCCGGTGAGCCTGGGGAGGGACAGGCGAGCAGGGACCTCCTGCTCAGGGCCTCCCGTCCCCACTGCTCACAGCTCTCCTCCTCCCCTCCCCGCAGCGTCACCCCGATGTCCTCGAGCCACGTGCGCAGCAGCGATGCCTACCTGCTCTTCTACGAGCTGGCCAGCCCGTCCTCCCGCATGTAGCCAGCCCTGCCTCCCTGGGGACCGCCTGTGTCCTCCCTCAGAGCCAGGATTCGGGCATTCGGCCCCCCCAGAGCCAGAGGGAGGTGAAGAGGAGACACCCCCGAGGTGGCTGCAGAGGGAGGCTGGGGACAGCCAGGAGCAGAGCCTGGGCAAGGATATCCCCGCTCCGAACTGAGGAGGGAAGCTCGTGGCAGGACAGGGCTCAGGCAGCTCAGGCGCCTTCTGGTTGCTGGCATTTGGTTTTTACCTCGGGGTTTTCGTTTCCTTTTTTTTTTCTCTTTTTTTTTCCTTTTTTTTTCTTTTTTTTTTTTTTTTTTTTTTTTTTTTGGGCGTGTAATAAAAATCCTGAGCAAGGGACTCTGCAGGAATGGGGCCACCTGTCCCATTGACTCAACCAGGACCTCTGCTCCTCTGAGACAGCACCCAGGAGAGCCTCACACGTCCCTCCTGGCCTCTTGCCACTCCTGTATCTGCTTGGCCATCCCAGAGGAATTGTGAACTGCTCCCGGCCTCCTCCCGGCACTTCCAAACCTCCTGGCTAAGGACTGCAGCCCTCCGGTGGCCTCCGTCCGGTGTCAGGCAGCACATCCCCAGCAGCTGCCCCACACACACTCCTCAAAGCAGCCTGAGCCCAGGCCCAGACTCACGGACAGGAGGGAGGAAAACCTTTTGTGGAATTTATATGTATTTATAGTGGACTTGGCTTCACCTGGAGCCCCCCCGCCGCTTCCTGCCTCTCCAGGGACTCGTGCCGAGGGCTGCTCCGGGCGGGTTTTTACCTGCCTCCTCATACGACGGTGCCTTAAACCATTTAGGGGAGCGGGGGCCGTGGGGGTTGCACAGGACCCTGTGCGGGAGAGGGAGGGGAGGACAGCGGCGTTCCGGGACCATCTGCAATAGGGGCTTTTTTCTCCCTGTGATCAGGAGCCCCCCTGGGTGCCCAGGGACCCGCCCTGCTGCTCCGTCCTCCAGCTAGCAAATGCCAGTGGCCTTTTTTAGCCTTTAATTTATTCTCCTCCCCGTCCTGCCTTGCCTGAGGTGCAGCGGGAGGAGACACGGGCACCATCCCAGCCCTCGGGGCAGCTCCATCCGACCCACACTCGGCCGGCTTCGCCCTCGCTGCCCTGCGGGCACGGGCTGAGCGCCGGCACCAGCATCCTGCCCAGCCTTGGGGCATCCCAGCGGGGCTCGGGCGGGCAGGATGGGAGAGGGAGCTGGGCTGGGGCAGCGATGCTGCTTGGCAGGTGGCTTGTTTACTGTGTAAGCAAGACGGGTGGGAAGTGTCTCATACAAGGGAGACTCGTGCAGGAATAAATTCGAGCTTGAACAGGGCGTTGGGAGCGCGTGTTTTGTCTCTGCGTGGTCTGGCAGAGGGTGGGGAGCTGCCACCGCTGGAGACCCAGGAGCACCCATGGACCAGGAGCGCCCAGGGCTGGCCTGGAGCGAGGGAGATGTGGGTGCAGGTGGCAGAAGGAGACTTTTTCAGCCCCACGGAGCTCCCCGGTGCCCACACTCTTCCCTCAAAACCCCTGAACAATGGCCCCTTTCTCCCCTGCTTAGGGACGGAGACGGGCATTAAAGGGCAGCGGGAATGCAGGTGGCAGGGCCCAGGCACCCAGCGAGGGAAGGAGGGACACGCTCAGCCCGGGGTCCCCAGCACAGCCCCTCAGTGCTGCTCTGAAGAGTGGGGAGCCTGAGGACAGCTGGAAAACCAAGGTCCCTTGTGGGGACCCACCAGCAGGGGCCCTTCGGGGTGGGCTCGCAGCGGGGTGGGCGCGAGCACTCGTTCCCCTTTAAGACGCTGGTTCTCCGTGCCAGAGCCTGACCTCGGCATCCTCAGCTGAGCTGGATTAACGGGCCGAGGGGGAAGGGGCCTGCAGAGGGGACTGGGGCTGCCGCACTCCCGGCACGGCGGGCATGGCCCTCGGGTGCTCTCCGGCGCTGGGCTGGCACGTGTAGAGCTGGCACTGCCGCCACCCCAGCCCCGCAGCGTGGAGCACGGGTCCCCACGCCGCCCCA
>VXBT01010541.1:275979-305220 GCA_013400235.1 Oriolus oriolus | reverse complement strand
AGGCTCCCTCCCGCATCCTTCGGGGAAGCCGGCGGCGCCCGCGCCGGCCCCGCCGCGCTCCTGCCCCTTGCCCACCTGCCGAGCCGCTTCCCAGCCGGGATGCGGGGCTGGGAGCGCCCCCCCGGCTGCCCCGCGCCCGGGGTGGGAGCAGCGAGCTGGAAGTTGGGAAGCGCTGCAAAGGCGGGAGGCTGCTGAATTGTCAACCTCGATTGCAGTTAGGGGGGAAAAAAATCCTCTCTCTCTCTCCGTACCTATACATTTTGAGCGCTTTTTGAGTGGGAAGAGAAGGATGGTATGGCATTCACAGGGAAAATTCTCAGTGCCTTCTCAGCTCCCACAGTGAAAATTGTTCTGATGGGCTTGAGCCAGGACCCTCCGACCGCTGGGACATTTGTAAGAGAAGATTTTGCTTGGGGGGAAAAAAAATTAAGTGATCTCAGCCTTCTCCCCAGGGGTAAGGAGCCCGGCTTTTAGGAATGGTGTTTGACCTTTAAGCATTTATTGGCTACTGGGGTTAAAATAAGCTTGAGATAGAAGTAAAAATAGCTTTCAGAAAGGTTAAATCGAAGGTTAAATTTGTTTTTCTTAGGAAAATTGAGGCTGATGTTCAAAAATGTAGGCTTGGAGCAAAGGATGGAGGGTACACGTTAGGGGGTCTGTAGGCAAGGAGATGCAATTCCTTTAAAGTATTGATGGATGCTGATAGTATTTGACACCCAAGTTCTGAAAGTTGGTGGGTGGGTGGTCCTTCAGATCAGGTCGGGTCTTTACTGTTCTGTGGGTTTTCATACAGAGATTGGAGTGCCTGTAGCTCCTGTTGATTTCCTCTGAGTTTTTAATGCTCAGAAGACCTGCAGGATGGGGCAGCCGGCTGTGGGCATGGAGCTGTGCCCGATGTCCCTTCTCGTGCCCTGTGTCCCTGCCTGCACCTTGCCCTCCGAAGGCAGGGGTGGCCCCAGTGCCCTCAGTAACCCTTCTGATTACCTGTGCTCTGTCTGGGCTTGCTAAAGGAAAAACAGATAATTAGAAGGTAACGAGTCAGAAGAGGCGAGTTATAAACGTGAATAGTAAAGAAAAAAAATCCCCTTGTAGATGTGGAGAAAGGCAAAGCACAGGAAGTAAACGAGGGCTTGTTTTGTTTTAAATTGAAATGAGATTTACATTTTGCCCCGGGGAGCCAAGACAGCAGAGTTGGTGTGGAGGAGAGGAGGGATGGCTTGCTGCTCCCCTGGGCACCTGAGTTTTTGCTGGAAAGCTGGGGCTGGCAGCAGCATGTAGAGGAGGCGAGGGACAGACGAGCCCCAGCAGGCAGGGGCAGGCTTCTGCTGCCCCAAAAATGGTTGTTCTGGGTACCAGGATCCTGCCCTTTAGCACTTAGGCTTTGCAGGGCTACCAGGGAGGCTAAGAAAAGCTTTCTCCCAGATGTAGGGGCTGAGCACCATGATTTGCTTAGGGTCTTGTTGGCCCCGCTGCTTTGCATCCCTTGGTCCAAAAGTTTGTTCTTCTGTTACTATGAAATTGGGGCTGTGCCAGTTTGGGGGATGCTGCTGCTCTCTCAGAGCCTTCTGTAGCAGCACTTGGCTCCAGAATTTGTTCATGGGAAGAGGCAATGGGATGAGAACAACCTTCCCACGGTGTACAGACTGGGATGTTCCAGCCCTCCACCCTTCTTATTACACTTTCTAACAACTGGCTGGTGTTCCTAGACAGAGGGAAAAACACATTTGAGGCAGAGGGGAAGCGCTGAGGGGATGCGTTGGGAGCAGCCCCATGGCTCGGTGTCAGCACCGGGACGGGTCCGGGACAGGGGTCCCCGGCGCGGGGTCGGTGGCCGGAGCCGTGTGCGTGCCGCTGGGGGCACTATGTTCTGTTTGTGTTCCTATTTCTGGGCTGGAAGAACAAACAGGGAAGTGGTTTTTCTGCAGTCTCATTGCAGCTCACAAACAGAGCACATCATTCAGCCGGTGTTGCTCACAGCGTCAGAGGTGACGGCGCAGGGACCGAGCGCGGCGCATCCCTCAGCCTGCGGGGAGGCTGGGAAGAGGTGATGACCAAATACTTCTCTTTTTTGGTTTTTTTTCTTTTTTTTGCTGCAACTTATTGCAGGTTTCTGTGCCTGTTCCCTGTGGAAGTGGGGAGTACAGGCATGTATGAATTTCTCTATTTGCTTGCCACATTCAGAATGGTTCATCCTTGGAAACAGCCCCTGCACAGGGTGCTGGGATGCCACCAAAATCTCCAAATCCCACGTGGACTTGATGTGCAGAAGAGTGCAGGGAACTGGGAAACACTAGGGGGTTCCCCAGAGCACAGGGCTGGTGAAGGTGTCGGCAGAGGAACATTTCTGTGCTTGCTGAAGGCTGGAGGAGGCATTTTGGTTTAGTGTGGATGGGAGCGGGTGCCTGTCCCTGGCATTGTGCCCAGTTGAGCTCAGGATCTGGGCACAGGCATCTCTGTGTGCCAGGAGTACTGTTGCCTTCACCTCTCCCAGGCTGCATGGGCTGGGATAAATTGCATTCCCAAGAGCTCCTCTCCAGCCTTCCCCTGCTGTGAGGCAGGACCAGCCAGCCTCAGGCCATCATCTCCATACCAATCCTGGTGCTAATTTGTCCAAGGACGTAGTGATTTACATTTGTTTAGGCTGATGAAGGGCCATCATCTTCCTTGGTTTAGCATTTATCTGCCTTTCTCAGCTTGAACAAAGGCAATGCTAAACATGTGTTGGTTTGCAAGCAGTTCAGTTTTTTGGTTTCCAGGCATTAGCCAGGGCTATGCCTGTGGATTTGAGTTGCAGACACTTCAGGGGGATGTTCATTTGTTTATAAAAGAAACCCACATCTGTTTCTGTTTGAATTTTTTAAGCAAGCCTACACAGAAACCTTTCACTTGGTTTCTGGCTCTGTAAAAGCTAGATTTTGGGCCAAGTTTGACCTAACAGTGACCTTTTCAAAGTATTACAAATTTTTTTGGTATTTGTTTATGACTTTAATAATGATGCCATGTGGGGAATGGGTCAGTTAAAGGTGAAATTAACTTCTAATGTAAACAAAAGATTAATTTTGGAGCAGAGACCGTATTTTGTGGGGACTTAAGTTGCTCAGTAGTTCACCAACTGAATTGCTCCTGAGAGCTTGTGGGAGCTAGAGCTCCAGCCCTGGGAGGGATGTGGGCAGTGGGTCCCACCGGGTGCCAAAAGGGTGGTGGGAGCTCAGCCACCATCAGACTTTATAACTCTGGGATACAGATGGGGAAATGGCCCAATTACCCTTCTACAGTAAATTCCTCTGTTAAGTGCCGTGCATTTTACTACTGCTGCTCAAGATGAGTCCCTCAGAAAACAGCATCTTCTTAGCATGGCCTGGAATGTAACCATTTTCTGCAGTGGCCTGATTTTGGCCAAAACTTTTGCTCCCTTCAGGCACACAATACCTTATGTGCCATCCCCTGCCCAGCCTTTCAGTGCTGCTGTTCAGAGATGTCTGTACTTTGCTCAAGCCAGAATTTCATTCAGAAATTTAATGCAGTTTGGTTTGGAGGATGCTGTCTTGGATCCTGCCAAACAGTGGCAAAATGATTTACAGAAGTACAGACGCTATTTTTACCTGCAGTGTGAACCACTTCTGTATTGAATGTCAATTCATCCTGGTACATAGTGAGTGTGTTAATTCTGTAGGCAGGTGTGGGACAGAAGCAGGGTGCAGGGACCAAGTTCAGTCAGAGCTGATGATCAGTGCATCTCCTCATATATATCAGAGCCAAAACCAGTGCCAGCCTCCTGCTACCTGTGCTGAGCATTGATTGTAAACCTTTTTCCCTGCCTTGGAAGGAGAGTGATGTCAGTGATGCTGTCTTGCTGTAAAAGCAAAGATGGGAAACCTGGGAAATCTCAGTGCCTATCAGTAGCATTCCTTTACTTCAGCTCAAGTGGTTTTTTCCCACTCTTGGCTTTGGCTTATTTAATCTCTGTGATTAGGAGCTCTGTAATCAATGAAAGCATTGCTCTTTGTGCTCCAAATGTCCGTTTGCCACTTCAGACCAGTAGGAACCAGTTTAAAAGGTTCAGGTAGGATTTTCACTGAAAGTAAGTAAGCTGCAGTTAGAGCTATCTTCAATTTCATTTCCCCCAAGCAAAATGTAATGGCTACTTGGAACAAGGCTGGTTTAATAACATCTGTTACCCCTTGAATCACCAGGGGAAAAGTATTGATATTGCCATATTCTTAGGGAGTGTTTTAAGTACCACAACACTGATAGTTAAAAAGTTTAGGATACTTTGTGGTATTTTCCCTGATAATGCTGTGATAGCTCATATATTGTTAAATACAGCTATTGCAAGGGTTTTATGTGCTTATGTGGAACATTTCCTGATGTTTGGGGGGAAATGCCGTGCTCTAGCTTGCTATCCCAGTCTGTGTGCTTCTTGTACCTGCTGCAACCAAACCATGCAAACCCAGTGTTTCATTATCATTCCCGCTTACCATTTGGGAAGCAATAGTCGGTATGACATATCAACACATTCAGATTCTTTGAAAATATCTCAGAAAGTACTAGGAAGATTTCCACGAGGTTAAGATTGTTTTCTGTGGATTTATTTTGGCTCACAGCCTGTTGGATAGGTGTCTGGTCCAAGGGTAGCCCTTTCCATCCAAGCCCTGTATTGGGGGCCATGTTGATCAGCCACCAGCCGCACTGGTAAACTTTGGATCTTCAAAAGTTAAAATACCTTTCTTCTTTTTTTTTTCCTGAAGCACCTACTTTGACTTTGAGTTCTGAGAGCTTGGTTCCCACAGGGCGAGTTCAGGAGAACCTGCTGGTTTCAAGCGCTCCTGTGGCTTGTTCAAAGTCTCAGAGCAAATCAGCTGAGCTTGAAACGGGTCTCCTCGTCAGTGCAGTGGTACCCGCTGCTGTGAGAGGATGGAGAGCTGCTGTGAGCTCTGAGAGGATGGAGAAATCACAGCAGCTGTGCAGAAGCCACTTGCTCCCCCCCGCCGCAGGAGCTCTGGTGCTGCTGGGGGAGCTCCCGGCAGAGCAGTGCGAAGTGCTGGGAAGTGCCTCGGCCTGGGCTGTGTGACAGATACTCCCGAAGTCTGAAAAGAAGTAGATACCGGCTTAATGGGAAGATGAGTCAGAGGGTAAAACCCCAGGCTTGTGGTACAGAGGGGTTCTCTTCAGCTCCGGGATGCTTGTACTTCCCCCTGCAGACATACCGAGAGTGTGCAGTTTCCATTCTTCTGTCTTCACACTTCTCAACTTTGCAGCTCAGATAGGTGGTTCCCAGGACATCTTTTCTCCTGTCCAACAGCACCACGGTCCCTGGTAGGGAATCCTCCAGTCTGTGGTGGAGCTTCCTCCCTTGGCAGTGCTCTTGCAGAGGAAGAGACTTCTGGATGCAAATCTCACATAGAAAAATTTCCATGCAAAGCTGAGTGATCCAAATGCACCCACTGTAACTCCTGGGAGTGGGAAAAGCTGGTAGAGAGACAACTAAAATTAAAAAAAAATCAGTGAGAATTGTTTTCTTCCCTTGTTTTCAGCCTCTGGGCTGAGGGTAAGGACTAACTGGTGCTGGGGTAAGAGGGTGTGCAGATACTCAGATAGCAGTGCTTTGGTGCTGAGATGAGTTTTCTGGACATTAAGTGTAATGTTCAATTTCTTTTGTTACAGATGGAAGAAAAACGACGCAAGTACTCCATCAGCAGTGATAATTCAGACACCACTGACAGTAAGACCTTTAATTCAAAGCTTTGAACAAGATTCACCTCCAGCAGTCAAAATGCTTGAATAATTACTTTACAAAGAGTGGAGGAAACTGCATTTACTGGGAAGTCTCTGCACAATGAATTGTGTGCAGGGCTGGCTTTGTCAGAAATGCAGCAACAAGCTGATATCAATTTATTTAAACACTTGGCTGTGGCTCCTCTTAACTGATGAGAGTGTCTCCCTCGTGTGAAGAGTCTGGGCGAGGAGAGCTGCTGATTGCAGATCTGCTAACAAAGCAGCAAACACCCTTTGTAGATGAGTTGTCCTTTCCTGTGAGCTGCAGCCTGAGACTAGTTTGCTCTTGATTTGGGTTGCACTGGGGGAAAGGGAAGTTTTTGTTGGAGTCAAAGTAAAACTGGAGCCGCATTGTTCCCTTCTTGCAAACTGAAGAGTGATGTGGGAAAAGGGATAAGGCTCAAGCCAGCAAAACTTGCAAGCCCACGCTTGCTTTCCAACATCTACCTTACTTCATCCTCATTCAGGAAGGCACACAAGCGTGTGTTCAACAATGAACATGTGCAAATGTGCTGAATTTTGGCTATAAATAGAGCACTTTCCTCTCCCACTTACCCCAGGGTTTCACCCGCTGCAGACTTACTGCAGTGCCTCGGTGTTCAGTACCCTCAAGGCACCAGCCTAATCGTCTGGGCTCCAGAGTTTCTTACTAGTTGCTCTTGGTTTCTTACAAATGTCACAGTAATTTCATGTGGGCCGTGCTGGGAATTTGCTCTCCACACTTTACAGGATCTGGCTGCTGGATATCCGAGAACGAAAGGGACTTTACTAAAGACACTAAACTTCTGGGCCTTTTCCTAACAGGATGATGGAGAGATTACAGGGGGTTATGGAAAGGCTGATCTTGCTGGGTTTGGCTGCTGTTCCCACAGCTTTAGCCAAAAAAATTGTCAGTGTGAGTGGAGTTTGCACCACAACTGCCGACGGGAACCTGCTGTTCGGCTGCCAGCAGGGACCCCCATCCTGCTGGAGCCCTGGGGGCTGAGCTGTGCCTACGGAAAGTGTTTCAGGCTCTGTCAGCACTGCTCGCTTCTCGTCAAATGAAACATCTCTATCTCAGAAAGGGGTTTGTTTTGGAAGCCATGCTCCAAACTTCCCGTCTCCTAATCCCCAGATGCTCAAAGGCTTATGGAGCCGAGCTGTGCTCGCTGGCTTCGCTGCCTTTCGGGGGTAAGGCATCTTTAATCATGGTATTAAACAACATGGCCTTATCTCTGTTGGGCTTGGATATTTATGCTGCAGGTGATATCTAAGCTGTTGACAAATGCTCTCCTGCAGGATAGTTGTAAACAGAGTGGTGACCTTCTTTTTCATGCCTCTGCCAGGAAAGGGTAGTTGTGGTGTGTTACCCAAGCCTGTATAGCTGTAGCATCACGCTGTAGCTTGAGAAGAGGGGGCAAGGTGGAAATGAGTGTCTGATCTCTCCATGAAAGCTGTGGAGGTGCTGCTGCTGCACTCCTTGGAGCAGCTTGCTGAGTAAAGCAGTGTGTCCATGTGGCTGCAGCGTAGGGATGTCTACTCTGGGCTTTATCCTGTTATGCTCTGAAATGTTATAAAGAATTTCATTTCTATGGAACCCTCTTTAATGATATCTAGCCTGACACTTCAAAAAACAAGCTGTCTTTTGGGAACAAGTGAGGTCCCACATTTGGTCTTCATTTTATGGAGTACAAGAAAGTGCGCTCCAAGTAAAAAATACAGGGTGAGCTGGTGCCTCTTCCCCTGCCAGCAAAAATGGGCATGTGGGATTTACCTGGGCTCAAGTGCCTGAACTGGTGGAAGAACAGACTTTTCCCACCACAGTGGTACCACAACCTGATCCTTGAGTCAGCTCAGCTCCTGGGCAGAGCCCTTCCCAAGGTCCTCATGTACATGGCTCCATCGTGTTTGGGTGTTGCTTATGTGCACGGTGTTGTTTCCTCCTATTTAGCCCTCCAAGGATAAAATCAGTGTTAAATAGGCCTATTGATAGTTATTTTGTTGCAACCTCAGAGAAACATTTTTATATAGTGGAATATGGAGGAGTCCTCGTATACAGAAGTCTGTAATCATTATTATACAGAAATTCCAATGGTCAGTTTGTTATTTATTACTAACAAATACAGTCTTATATTTAAGTGATAATGACACAAATGGGTTGGAAATAAAGATCAGTAATGTAGTGGTTCCAGCACATTTCAGGCTTTAGCTACCCTTCCCTTTTGGAGATGGTAGCAGCGGTGATGATACTGCACAAAAAAAATGTCAAGGTGTTACTCCCTCTTAGTGCTGACTCAAAGTGTTGGTTGAGGCTGTAACAGTGGGGCTGGTGACAAAAATGTGGAAAAAATTTCTTTCCCAGGTAACCTGTCTCTGTTGCCTTGTTTCAGGTCACACCACGTCCACCTCCAGATGCTCCAAAATTCCAAATACCAAATCCCCCTGGTCACGGCAGAAGGAGAAGAAGCCCTCTGAGGTATGTGGGCTTTTAGGCTTTTCTCAGAGGAATGTTTTCCCGTGGGACTGTGCTTGCCCAGGTGTGCCAACCAGTGTGCCTGTGGCTGTCTGTAGGCAATAGATGCCAGGACAAGGCACCTCCAAGAAGCCAGAGCTCATGTTGCAGAGCCACAGCTCTCCACAGCAGTGTCAACCCCAGCTCTTTTGAGGAGGGAGCTGATGGGGGTACATGATGAGCATCTGTGATGAAGGATGGGGGTCCTGGTGCCCACTCCATCCCTACTGATGCAAGTAAAGAGAAGTTTAGTGGGACTGGGAGGTCCTACATTACCGGGGTGTCTGCGTGCCGAGGTTCCCTGGTTTGAGTGCCCGCCTGTGTGCCCTTTCATTAATGGCACAGGTCACAGCACTGGGGAGGGTGATGTGGAGACTCCTCCCCGTGAACAAGTGGGAGGCATGGAGAGCTGTGAAATGAGAGACAGCACAGCTGAGTTGCAGACTGTGCTGTGTTGGTTTCTCCCTGTCACGGGGCTCAAGGGCAGTAAGCTGAGGCCATCAGTGCCTGACCTTGCCGCAGGGCTTCCCCTCGCTGGTATGGGCAGTGCTGCCCATGCTGGGGACGCTGCCCAGGTTCACCTGCTGGCTCTGTAGTGTAGGGTCTGGGTTTTGGGTGGGAGGAGCTGTTTGTCCCCAGGACTGTGCTAGAAGGGGTGGTGCTGTGTCCTGTTTTCCTTATGTGCCTCGGATACATTTCCACTAGCCATGGAAACTATACCAGGCATGAGCTGCTGTTGTAGCAACCGCTGTGTTTGGCAGTGGTCATCTTCATTTCAGCAGCAGCGTGAGCAAAGCCAGAGGGACATTGTTCTCACATTCCCTTCCCTGTGGACTGGGTTCTGGAGTCCAACAGTGCTAAGTTTAGAAGTAGATGAAGCTGGCATGGCTCATGTGAACTCCCCGAGTCCTCCGCGTGTCGCCTCTCCTGACGCTGTGGCCTGGTGAGCACAAACCTCTGTAACATCCTCCTTTTGCATCAAGCTGAGTAGAGATTTTGAGGTTTTCCTGTGGTCACTGCCTGAATTACAGCTGCACTTGGTTCTTACTGCTTTGACAGGTTTACATTGATATATCTGTGTTGGCAAAGGACACAGACTGAAAAAGTCCAAGTTATTTGTGCCTTGGGTAAAGAGAAGGACTGGAAAGCTGTTATTACCAGCTGAGTTAGTAGGAAACACTCCAGGGAGCAAGAACCAGGGATGTAGGTGTCACTGACTGCTGACAAGGCTGTTGGAAAATTGAATATTAGCACTGGTAATGTTGGGTTTTGGTTATAGATGTGTCTCTCAGTGTGGGTGTGGGGGAGATTGCTGTGAGCTGAATCCTCCCTTGGAAAGTGAAGCATTTCGGGCATTTCCTCCTCCTGTGGCACCATTGCCTCTCTCTGAAATAACTGCCCGTCTCTGTGCCTGATGTGTCCATAAGGGCCTTGGGTGAGCCCTTTAGGTGCTGTCAGGAGTCCCTGCCACAGAGATGCCCCTTTTTAGATGTGGGAGGATGTGACTCATGTGTCACGACAGTGTCGTAGGTGCCATGCTGCTGCTGCCCAGTAAAATCTTCCTCCAAGAGTTGGGACATCTTTCTGCCTCACTGGTTCAGACACATTTTTGTCTTTAATATGAGTTTGTTTAATCAGCCACCTAGGAATTTACCTGGCTGTTACTGGATATAAGTCCAAGATTCCAAGTGAAAATGCTTCTGGACTTGATGGAGGGAGCTGATACGTGGATTCAAGTTCCACTTCAAGCTGCTCTTCAGCAGCTGGAGTGAAAACTAGATCTTAGTCCATGGCACCTGGGGAGACAATCAGATGCCTGCAGAGGGCTCATCCCTCTACTTCATGCTGCATTATCCCCTGAGGACGGTTCTCAGTGAAATGTAGCTATGGAACAAATAAAGTGGAGAAAAAGCTGAGCAGTGCCCAGCTTAGCAGCAGTTGGGACAGAAAGCGAACCTCTGTGGCTTATCTGAACTGAAACTCCGGGGGAATTTGGGGAGGCGATGTGTGATTACTCCAGCTGGAGTTTGGCCAGGATCCTCAAGCTGACAAACCATCTTTTACAAAAGCATGGTGGGCACACAAGCAGATGGAGCAGTCCAGATCTCATCTGTGCTCCCCTCACTGTGCATCGCCCCTGCACTTGCTGGTGTCTGGTCTGCTGGAAATCAGCACCAGCTGAAACCCAGGGCTCAGGAGACTGTCTGAGGTTGGGTATAGTATCGCCCCAAGACCTGCAGCAGTGCAGGGAGATGGTCTGGAGGTCGGTTCAGTATGAATTCCGCTCCAACAGCATCTTCCAAAGTTTTCCATGAGTGACCCAACTTCCGCTCTTCCTGTGAGCACCCATGAACCCATCTCATCCATGTGTGGGATCCGCTGCTTGTCATCTGTGAAACACTGCAGGGTTTGGCACGAGCTCCCAGGAGCACTGGGGGATTTCAGGCGTAGACTGGGATGGGCATCATGTCCTGTTGGAGCAAGTACTGAGAAATGGAAAACATAAATGGCACCACTGTCGAACTCCTTCACATGAAATAGTGAATCACCTTTTCTCTTGTTCATCCCGCTGAGGATGGAAACCACAGGAGAGTACAGGGAGAGCAGGATGAATGTATTAGCAGGTATTGAACCCCTAGCCATTTTGGGTCTGGACACATCTTTTCAAACAGTAACTCAAACTCCGGGTTTACACGTGGCCCTATCAAGAGCTGCAGGGGGTGCAGGCGTGTCCTCAGGGATGGCCGTGCTGGAGGATGGGCTGGGGGAACAGGGGATTTATATGTGTGTGGGCTCACCAACCTGTCCTGCCCTTCTCCAAGTCGTGTCCCCATTTCTCTGGGAGCTGCTGTCCCAGAGAAACATGCATTCCCCCTGACAACCCTGGCAGGAGATAAAAAAATCAAAAGCATTAGTGTTACATAGTTATTAGTCAGGTCAGGGGGTGATGTTTATTATGAAAGACTGTGAGAAGGGATTAACTATACACATTAAAAACCACCCGATACAAGGCATCTGGAAAAACAAGCTTCTTAACATGGAAAAGTACTGAGCTGTTTGTAAACATCCGCGAAGGGGCCATTGCCAGGGAGGGTGATTATATTTATCTGTGCCTGTCACGGGGCTCTGCCCGGGCTCTTTCCTGACTGTCCCAGGCACCAGGCCTCTGTCTTGGCTCTCTCCCTTGCAGAGGTGACAGTCGTCCTCCCCTGCCCCTTGCCTGGGCAGCAGAGCCTTCAGGGCTAAAACCTGATGCTGATGGTGCCCTGGGCATGGCTCTGCTGCACTGCTTTGCCTGAAGGCAGAGGATGGACGCGGGCAGCTGCCAACAGCTTTTGCATCTGCAGTGATAGCAGTACAAATCTGGTGATTTTAATTAATCTCATTAGTGCTCGTTTGTCCCTTAACTTGTCTGCAAACGGACCGTGGTGGCTGGTACCCATCTCCCCAGGTCCCTGCGAGGAGGTGCTGGTTGTGCTCCCCACCCTGGGAGCTGGAAGGAGGGAATGCTGGCTCAGGTTATCCCTGCCGTGGATCTGAATCTGCAGCAGGGAGTAAGGCGTGCCTGAAGGACGGATTTCTGCTTCTGTTAGTGGCACATCAGTGCGATCCTGCCCCCGGCTGTAGAGCTACTGGGGATGTGAGCACGAGCCTCGCTGGTTTGACTGCAGTCATCAAGCCTCTCTCCTGTTCCTGACAGGGAACAGTTGTCAGTGTCTAAGGAGAGAGTCTAAGAACAAGGCAAGTGTGTAATGGTAGTCGCTGGTTCTATCTCCCAGCCATCAGCAGCCCGGGGACTCCCTCGGATGCTGCCTCTGAGTCACTGCCTGAGCTGCTGTGTTAGTCATTACCTCCAGAGCTATTTGAGATCCACAGTGCTCACCTGCGCTGCTGGAATATATTTTGGAGGGACAAAAGCTTGGTTTTTTTTGTGCAGAACACCTGCCTGCCAGCCCTCCAGCCGTCCTTTCTCAGCTGAAGAGCCTTGTGCGGTCTCGGCTCTGCTGTGCAGGTGCTGCTCATCCCCCCGGACATCCTCATGGCCCTTCTCCCTCACTCCGGACCTTCGGGAGGCGAGGGGACTGCAGCTGCAGGCAGGGCTCAGGATGAGGGGGAAACCACAAATTTATACAATTTACATTATTTTCTGCTTGCCTTGTTTAGATATTACTTCCGTGTTTTGAAAGGCGCCTCTTTATATCTCTTTACAAGGATTTAACTCTTTTAACAAACATTCTCATTGTTTCCCTTCTAAGAAGTAATTCTTACTGCATTGGATCATGTTTTTTTCCTCCTGCATTAGGTATATAATGACCCAGTGCAATGTGAATTTGCTGTACTCTTCCATGCTTGGAGAAGAGCTTTAATGGATGTGGCCAAGCAAGACTGGACATGCTTTTATGGGGCTGGATGGGGAGAAAATCTGTCTCTGTTGAAAGGTTTGACTGCAGTTTGGCTTTGTCAGTTTTCCCATGCCAGCGTGGGGATAACAGATTAAAACCATTGTCTTCTGAATGCTGAGAAGGGCCAGACAGAAATGCTTCTTGTTCCTATTTTGAGTTCTGTTGTTCACTGAATCTTTAACATCCAGCATTTCAAGAGGAAACAAGACCAGATGAAGAGATAGGGGGCTGGCTCCCAAATGGACATGGGAGTTCAGGATTTCTTCCCTCACGGGCAGATGATATCTGGTTGCACACGCACTCCTGGCATTGCCACATTTCAAAACCTTGCTACCGAGTATCGACGCTCCTCTCATTTTGGAAAGGGCTGGAAAAATGTAATAGAACATCAGGGATGTAGGACTGGGAGGTCCAGAGCGGGTGAGTGGGGTGGGGCAGCCAGGGCTGCACCCACAGAGGTGCCGTCTCAAGCTGATATCAAGACAGTTTGTACAACCAAAAACTATTCCCAGGACTCCCATTGTTCCCGTTGTTTTCTCTTTCTCTAAAAATCCTTGTGACTCATGAGCTATAACAAACAATTTTATGCTTGAGAGAGTGAAGGGCTAACAGAGCTGGCTGGAAATGAAGAGGGAGTCCTGTGAATGAGGCAGCTGGAGACTTCCCTGGTCCCAGTGTGGATGGAGGAAGATGGTTATGGCTGGGGGGTGTGCAGGACTGCAGTCAGGGAGGGAAAAAAGAGTGTTGAGCCAAAACCTGAAGAAAACCTTTTTATCTCAGTGTCAGGAAGCACTCCCACACCGTGCCTGTGGTGAGCTGCTGCCGCCCCTGCTTGGGAGCAATGCTTGGAGCACCCCCTGCCCCTTCTTGATGTGGAGGGGTCATCACTATGGGATCCTATGTGGCTGCTGTGGGTGTGAGGGCATCAGGGAAGATTGCAGATCTGCTGGGTGATGGAGGGAGTGGATTCAAAGGTGAGATCTCGGACGCAGGCTGTGACCGTCCCTTCTCACCTCTCCTGCCTGCCCTCACCCTAGTGAGTGCTGTGTTTTCTGTGTGCACTTCAGTTTGGGCTTCTCTTCTCTTACATTTTGTACCGCTGCTTTGCAGCATGGAGCGCTTTGGAAAGAGTCCTTTTCACTAAAACTTAGGGACAGAGATGTTACTTTGTATAAAAAAATGGCATCCCATCCTGGGCCTTGAAGGAGGGACCAAGCTTATTCCTCTGCCCCAAGAGCAAGGTCTGAAAGCTCCAAAGTCAGCTGAGTACAGATGTGGGGGAAAATGTGTAACAGAATTCCCGCCAGCTCAGGAAGCCTGGTGTGCAGGGACCCAGCCTGCTGGAGCCCATCTGTGCTGGGCTGAGCTGCCTGGTCCCTCTGGAGCTGGTGTTCTCCCGGGCTGGTCTGCAGCAGGCGCCTGGGGCCGAGTGCCCGTGCCGGGGGATGCCGGGGCCGTGCCGCCTCGCCGGGCGCGATCGGCTGCGCCGGATCCGGCACAGCAGTCCCTGGGCTGGCTGCTGCTTTGAAGCTAATTAAACCCAGTGCTAGACGAGTGTTTCTTTTCATTTCGATTTAAAGCCCAAAACAGATCCGGCTCTTTGGCTCTCACCCAGGAGCTGGTTTCATACGAGTGGAGAGTCATTACCGCGGGATCTGAGTTTGGTTTTCGGGTGGGTTATTTGGGGCAAAGGGGATAATTGGCAGGCTCAGACCTACAGTACAGTCACTGGAAAAGCCAAGTCCTTGACAGAGCACGTGGTGTGGGAGCTGAATGGCGGGGAGATTGCCGGCCACTTCATTAAGAGGGGTTTGTGAGTGAATCACAGAGCCTGGAAATTGATGTGAAAATTGCGTGGAAAGGTGGTGGAGAGGCTCTCAAAGGGGCTGGATGGTGATGGGGGAGAGGCAGAGAAGGAGAAGAATGCTGGAAAGCAGCACAGCCTGGGAGTCCTTAGCTAAGGGAGGGATGGGGAGCAGCATTTCTGATGCTTCGTGGTGTGTCCATCATCCTTCCTGCTGTGGCGAGGCACTGTGTGCCTTGGCATCTCCCAGGAGTAGGTGTTTTTCTCTGAGGTTGTCCAAGTGTTGGACAAATTGATGCTGGTCCGTGGAGAACTCCCGGAGATGCCTCACAGCTG
Organism: Oriolus oriolus; assembly: GCA_013400235.1. Taxonomy (NCBI): domain Eukaryota; kingdom Metazoa; phylum Chordata; class Aves; order Passeriformes; family Corvidae; genus Oriolus; species Oriolus oriolus. The sequence goes on along the minus strand of VXBT01010541.1, from coordinate 290,411 downwards.
TCACAGGGCACAGGGAGAGGCTGCAGGGCTGTGTCCGGCAGGAGAAGCAGCAGATGCTCGCCGAGGTGGAGCAGCTGATGTACAAGGTGCCAGAGGCTCGAGGAGGAGCCAAATCCAGCCCCTGCCTTGCAGGTTTCTGCCATACCCACAGGAGCATCCTTCGAATGCCAGGCTGGATCCAAGTGCCACACTGGGATGTCACCATCAGAGGATGTTATATTTAATTAGCTCAGGGTTGGTTTTTTTAAATTTTTGAGAGGTAAAAAGCAATGCAGCTTTTGCTTCAAAATAGTAAATTACAGAAATTACAGAAATACCGATGTATTGTTGGGGAACACCATGGCTATGGTGTCCCAGTGACTTCTCATGTTACTGGGCTGCCAGGACTGGCTCTGCTGGTGAGTTGGTCCAACACCACAAACTGGTGGGCTGAAAGGATGGAGAAGTAGTAGAGATGGGTAGTCCAGGCTTGCCTGGCCTGTGAGATACAAGGAAGATGAAGGTTTTCTCCACGTGCCTTTCTTTGCCTGGAGTCTGAGGCTACACAACCACACCAGCCTGGACTCCATATCCATTTCTTTTGGAAATATGAAGGCAAAAGTGTCTTTGGATTTTGAAATTTCATGTTCTTTTTCCCCATCTTTAGAGCTGACAGTAGCAAAGGGAGAGGCTGGCCCTGGGAACTGGTGTGATGCATCTCTGAGCATCACTAAACCTCCATGAGGTTCCTGAGCAAGCAGAGGTAATAAAGGAACGTCTTGGTTTGGCCTTTCCCATTACTGGCAGATCGATAGACACTAACCCCGATCCCATTCAGGGCTGCAAGGGAAGGACGGAGCCTGGCCAGGGCTGTGGTGGTGGCGGGGGGAGCGGGTGCAGGGCAGCAGACAATTTGTCGGCTCCCACGGCCGGGGAGAAACAGTAAACACTCCTATTGAGGGAAAATTGCTTGTTTTCTGGTACCCAACTTTCTCTTCATCGCCAGGTCCTCGGTTCATCAGTGCCCAATTTATCCTTTATTTGGTTTTCATAAATAATTCAGAAGAGTTTGAGTAGAATAATTGAGTCTTTTCCCAACCCTAATCCCAGACAATTCAAAACAAAAAGACATTTAGATTACAATTTGAGCGTATTAGCTGTTGGGAGATTTCCAGACAACTGATCTGCTTTCCTTTACAATTTCTGTGCTGTTCTATCATTTCTAAAGTGTTCTGCTTTGATAGTTAATAATTTGAGCATATCCAGTTCTTCATGAAAAGACAGAGGCGTTGCTGTGATAAAGTGCGGGCGCGCGTGCTGCCATCGGATGGGTGAGCTTATCTGTTTTCCAAGAAGGACTAAATAAATGAAGTAGTGAGATTGCAAATCCAGCCTGCGATGCGCCTTATCTTCAGGGAAATAGATACAATCGTGCTTATTTGGCTTAAAATTAAAACTAAGCTTCTATGCTGATGTGAGCTGAAAAGCCAGTAGGGATGAATTTAGGGAAGACAATGCAGGAAAGCACGAGCCTGGGATCTGCACCATGCAGAGGGCAGAAATTATACCGAGGGCTCGTCCCTTTGCGGTGCAGGCTCCTCAGTCTCCATCAGCAGGAGGAGGGTGATGGGCCAGGATTTTGACAGTGTGCCATGGGTGCCCAGCCCTGGTGTTACCCCAAAGGGACAGGGCCTCTCACCTCACTGCTGTCAACCTCGTGCTGACCTAGCAAAAGGAAATGGGGATCCTTGCTTGGGGCAAGGCTCTGGGAAGGCTGCAGCTGCTGTGGGTGCCTGGGGAGACCTCAGGGCAATGATATGGCTGGACCCTTGCAATGGCTGGTTGTCCTGGAAAGGGCAGTCCCATGTTCCCCACTGCTCCGGAGCTGGCTGCCGGGTCTGTGCGCTGAGGCGGAAGGAGGAAGCGTGCTGCCGTCCTGCCCTGCACTGCCAGCACTGCCCTGAGCAGCTTCCTGGGGGAATTGGGTGTATTTGCCCGCATGAAAGAGGGATGTAATGCTCCTGCAACCCGCAGCATCAAAGGAGGTGTCCTCAAGAGGCAACTGAGCTGGCAGTGAGGGAGAAGGAGGGTACTCACGTGTCAGCAGGATCCAGTTCAGTTTCTTTAGAAAAGCTTTTGGGTGCCCTGCACCTCTAAAAACCATTCCTACTTGACTTTGCCCACAAATCCCAAGGGCATTTGTCTCTGAAACAGTATTTTCTGTAGCAGTATTGTGCTGTTGCCAGGGGAAGGTTAGATTCAATATTAGGAAAAACTTCTTCCCTGAAAAGGTGGTTAAGCACTGGTGCTGGCCACTCAGGGCAGTGGTGGAATCACCATCCCTGGAGGGAATTAAGAAGACCTGTGGATGTGTCTCTTGGGGACATGGTTTAGTGCTGGGCTTGGCAGTGCTGGGTTGACAGTTGGACTTGATGATCTTGTAGGGCTTTTCCAACCTTAATGATTCTGTGGTTCAGTGATTGTATGGTGCTGGTGGCCGGAGCAGGGAGGTAGCGCTGACCCCCGTGGTGGCCTCAGCCCCATGTGGTCCAGGCATGGGGGAGCATCTCATCCACGCAAGCCGAGAGCTCTGAGGAGTGAGGGGTTACTCAGGTTCACATTGTCCTCACTGCAGCTGGGCACTGAAACTGGGTTAAGGAGATGTTGTTGACCCAGGCCGTGGCCTGTCAGCGCAGGGCTGTCAGAAACAGGGTGTATTGCTGCCTGGTATTTTACAAAAGACACTACAGTGGGATTCTTGTGCTTGTTTGGATACACAGACCCACCGTGCTGGAGGGACTATGATATCTCACATACCCCTTCTCACGTTTAATTATGCCTGTCTTAATATTTTTTTTAATTTCCCACACTGGCAGTGTGTTAAAAGGTTACTGTGGTGTCTGTAACCATGTGTTTGTAGCACACAGAGACTTACAGGACCCTGATCTTTCCCAAACTGAGCTGACTGTAATATATAGGCTATTAATTACATTTGTTGAAGGGTGTCGTGCCAAGACTGTGTCTTACCAACTCAAATGAGGTTTATACAGACATAGTCAAAAATGTCTCCAAACAGCTGCATCAGGAGGAAAGTACCAGTAAAATTCAGAGGTCCCAACATAGCAAAGGTTGTTTATATATTGTATTTAACTCTAATTGGGTTAGCAGCTGAGGCTCTGAGGATTAAACAAACTGACCTAAATACTGGTCTCAGTGGTCTTAGTTAACATCTAGTTTCCTGCATTTCAGCGGATTTGGGTTCCCAAATACTCTCCAAAGTGTGTTATCTTTGTATCAAAAAAGGTAAAACTATATTGTGTTATTTCTTGTGATTCTGACAAAGCAATTCTCATTTGGAGAGCAGACTGTGGAGAGATTAAACAATATCCAAAGAAAACATCTGATCCACCCCAGCCTTGTGGAAGGAATGCAGAAGTAGCAGGGATGGAGCGAGATGGTGTCCAGGCAGGATTGCTGGCACTGGCAGTTATTATTCCAGCTAATAGCAGATGGTAGAGAGGAGAAATCATCCATTTTCATTTACAATTTATTTTTATGCTGCAAGAGGCGGGATTGCTCCAGTCATTGCTGTCAGGCAACCCTTTGGAAGGAAAACCTTACTTACCGTGAGGGATATTTTTAGAATGAGTTTTTCATCCTTGTATATTGGGAGAAGATGCTGCAGGGCCAGGAGTGAGATGGAGAATGAGCCCGTTCACTGACTGAAGGACTGGAGGATTTTCCTACAGGGAGGGACTGGTGCTGATCTCACAAGGGTTTTGCTGAGTCAGGAAAAATCTGTGTTTGTGGATGTGTAAGCAGCACCTAGATAATCTTTTAGCTGGAAATTTTTTACCTTCAGCTTTTGTCTGTCCCTGTTCAGGACAATGGGGTGATGTGATGGAGACATGAAGGTGCTGTGCTTGGGGCAGTGGGGTGACCTGAAGGGGACACAAAGGTGCTGAGGATGGTGAGGTGACATGTGGAGGACATGAAGATGCTTGGGACAAAGTGGGTCTGTGTTTCCCACATCTTCATTCATGTCAAGAACATCATTTTCCCTGTGGAGGCTGAATGTGGAAAAGCTCGGTTGCTGTACATCCCTTGGCATTTGGAGTAGATTTGTGCGGCCGCGCTGAAACCATCAATCCCCTAAGATAAAGCAGCCTAGTTCTTTAGTTTAATACTAATTTTCAGTCTGTGTCTTGTCCAAGCTCACAGCCTGTGGCTGGATTTCCTGACTGCCCAGTATGGGGGACCTTGGAGGGGTTGCAGCTACAGGGCTTGGGCTCTTGGCACTGCCTGGCTGCAGGGGAGTCCCTGCCTGTTGCCATGTTCCCCTGCCCAAACCTCACCCTGAAGGGACCTGAAGTGACACCGTAAAGCCACACCATTGGTGATGCAGACACCCGTTGTGCTGTCTCTTGGGGGCAGTTTCCCAGGACACCCTCCCTGGGCACACGTGCCCCCAGCCTCTGCTAGACCTCTGCACTCAGGATGGGTTTTTGTCTGGTGCAGGTTTTCCGGACAGATCTGATAACAGCCATGAAGATCCCTGACTCCTTCCAGCTGAGCCCTGACGAGTACTACGTTCTGGCTGATCCTTGGAGGCAGGAGTGGGAGAAGGGTGTCCAGGTGCCAGCAAGTGCCGAGGCCATCCCTGAGCCTGTGGTCAGGTAAGCGAGCAGGGTCCCCTCCATCTGGTTATGTCCACGGGGCCCCTTCTGCCTGGTGCTCCCTGTGGGGTTCCCTCTGCCTTGGTGGGGTGTGCAGAGAGCACGTGAAGGTGATGCTCGGGATCCTGGGCTTGCACAGGGGTGCACGGGGACCTCCCACCGCATCCTGAAAAGTCCCTCTCATGCACGTGGCTTTTTTTGGGCAGCGGCCAGCTGGGACAGCTCCTTGTTTGCTCTTGGTCAGGAAATTTTAAAAAAGATAAAATCGAAGGGACGATAAAAAAATAGCAACAGAAAATCGCACAGAATTTCAGCCTCTGCCTGGCTGCTTGATGCATCTCTGTCTAGGAGCACGTGGTTGTACTGCTGGTATTTCACAGTAGGGGAGCAGGAGTTGGCCCTTAAATTAAAAACTTCCCTCTTTACCATGTTTGTGTGGATTGGAGACGTGCTGGGCATGCTGAGATTCAGGGCTTGGGAAAAGGAGCCCAGCAAACAGAGAAGCATCTCCCAGGCCTTGTAGAGACAACGTCTGTCAGCGGAGATCGGGGGCTCATTAGCTATTTTAAAATAGGGAACTGAGTTTTAAAATAGGCACTTAAACAGCTGCTCAGGCGAGAAGGAAACATGGGGGAGCTGCTACTCCCTTGATGTGCGTGGGGGATTATCCCAGGGCAGTGGCCAAAGCTGTGGGGGAAAGGCTGGTGCTGCCAGTGGGGGGAACTGAACAGGCTGGGAAGGGACCCCAGAACTTGCAGGGTCGGATCTGAAAACTTGCAGGATCAGACCCAAAACTCCCCACAGGGTTTGCAGGAGCTTTGCATCTCTCGTGACGTGTGACACCGCGGGTGCATCCTGCGGAAACACTCGTGAAGCATCGTGCCAGGGTGATGCCGGGGCTGCTCATGGGAGCAGGGTGGCTGCAGGGGGATGTGTTTTGCCAAGGGGTTTGGGCACGGAGCAGAGGCTGGTGGAGGCTCTGCTTGTCCCACAGCAACAGCAGCTGCTGCTGCTGCAGCTGCTGACCCCGCTTCTGAAATAAACTTTTGTGTATGCTCCCCTTCCTCCCCCGGGGAAAACAGAGAAAGAAATGAAACTTTAATGAGTCTGAACACATCAAAAGGGAAGTTGTAAAGGGGGCTGTTGAGTTGATTTAATCCTTGGGAAAAAAAATGCAACCAAAAAAAAGAAAAGGGGAAAAAAAAAGCCTGTGTGTGAAATATCTTTTTTTAGTTGTCTTTGATAGCTAACCGCAGTCTGGCCTCGCCAGTGCTCTGCTTCCCAGCTGAGGGCTCGTGCTGGGGCTATTTCCAGCCGAAAAGTGATAGCTTGGCACTGCCTGGGCTGGCAGTGCCCATGTAGAGCCAGGAGTACTGCTTCCCAGCAGTGGGATTTGGCATCCCAGACCTCACAGTCAGGGGCTTCAGGGGTGCAGGACAGGCTGCAGATGTGCCTTTCTGCTTGTCTCCAAGCCCTTGGGTTTGGGGGTCCTGGAGCAGCCCTGCTGCATGTTTTCATACATGGATATTCCTGGAGCGATGCCTGGCACAGATCATTCCCTCCCAGGTCCTCATCCCACTCCATCCTGCTCTGGCACTCCTGTCACCACAATGATATGCCCTTGGTTTCTGGAGGTGACATTCTGGTGCTGCCCGCTCCCCTTGAGTGTGAAGTTTCACTTCCAGTGTCAGGTTATCCTCTGAAGAATTTCCTAATTCTTGGGATTATTTTGCTTGTTTGATTATTCTCGAAATTGGCACTTTTCCACAATCCTTGATGAATTGCCTCCTGAAATAGTTCCAGCTCTTTCTTGAATACCTCAACATTGTTTGGAGTTCAAGACTTGCTCTACAAAGAGTTTGTTTTATTTTTAAAGCAACAGATATTAGGAAGAACTTCTTCCCTCTGGAGTTGGTGAGGTGCTGGCACAGGTTGCCCAGAGAAGCTGTGGCTGCATCTCTGGAAGTGCCCAAGGCCAGGCTGGACAGGACTCTGAGCCACCTGGTCTAGTGGAAGGTGTCCCTGCCCATGGCAGGGAGTTGGAACTAGATGACCCCTTTAAGGTCCTTTTCAACCAAACCCATTCTGCAATTCTGAAATCTGACCCGTTCTCTGTGACCTCTCAAAGATACTCATTGCTGGCTCCATCACTCCCAGCTAATCTCCGGTGGATTTCTGCAGCCCCTCTAGTTTGTGTCATGCCCTGCTCGTCCCAGGCTGCTCCTGGGCTGCTTGGAGATTGTGCTGCTTGCCCACAGCTTCAGCTTCCTCTTCTTTCTTCTCCTGTTGCTCTGTCTTGCACTGTGTCTCAACTGCCTGAACCATCTCTCTTTGCTGGCAGGACAGCAAAGCATGGTCTGAAAGGCTTTGTCCTCGGGCAGACGCCTGTTTGGGATGTTTTGCCTTCCCCAGTGTGATGGGAGTGGAATGAAGAGCTCATTTTACAGCAGTGTTAATGGTTGCACCTGGTTTGTAGCCATGATGCACATCCCAGGGGGAGAGGCAGTGACACTGCCAGATTTTTCTTTAATCAGGGCAGCATCTCTCCGCATGCACACCAGAAGGCATAGCAGAGATGTGCTTCTGCTGAGCAGCTCTTCCTCCCAAAGCATCCCTGCCCTCAAGGTTTTCCCACTTGGGCCACTGATATGAGAATGGGAGGTGGAGAGGGCAGCATGGGAGGTGGAAAGGGCAGTGTTGGACTGCCATGGACAGTGCAGACTGCAGTCATTTTGCTGTCTCCAGGGTTAGACAACTCCCTCTTGCATCCTGCCCTGTTTTGGAGGAATGTCAAGTGTTTTTTTGCAAGAGATGACTCCATTTCATCTGCCTTAAGAGCACAGCCTTAAAAGGCCTTACAACTCCATTTACCTCCCCCGTTTAATTGCTTTAATTCACCCCAGTCTCCAGCCCAGGAGCAAGTACCTTGCTGGTCCTGCCTGAGCTGCTGCTTTTGCCCCCACCCTGTGGCTGCTGCCTGGTGGCCTCTGCATCACTTTCCTCCTTTGCTTCCAAACTTTCCTTTTTCCCTACTCAAACAAAAAATTTCATCTAAACCGAACATCCTCTCTGTGTTGGATACGGACAATCCAAATTCCTTTACTCAGCTGAAAAAAGTCCCTGCGTTGATGTTTTTTGTAGACTGGAAATGTGGAGCCCAGTGGCTGACGCTCTTCCTCACTGTCAGCGCTCTGCTTTCCCCCATCTCAGAGGTGTAACAGAGCATCCTGCCCTTAGGGAGGGATGCCTGTGCTAATCCAGTCCTGATGTTGTCACTTCTGACAGCCACTTCCATGTGAAATTCCTAGAGGGCGGTGGAGGGGCTGGGGAGAAGACACTAGAGCCCTGGGAGCTGGCGAGCAGACAAGCACTGCCTGCACAACAATCCCCAGCCCATCGTGCTGATGCCCGGGGGTTGGTTCCTGCCCATGGCCATCGGCAGCCAGCGGGTTGTGCCGTGGAGTGTGCGGGAGTCGCTTCCCCGCTCCAGAGGTGGCTCTCGCCCTCCGAAAGGTGCCGTGCACGCAGCCACTGCTGCTCCTTTCATCTCCCGCCTGGCTGCTTGGAAACCGGCTCTCCCTGCCCGCGCCCTGCCGCTAGGTTTTGTGCCTCCAAAGCTGAAAATTAGATTTTTTAAAACATTTTGTTTTACTGGAGCTGTAAAATGTCAAAAGCTGGGGGTGAGGCAGAAGGCAAGAACTGTATTTTAAGGAATGCTTTCCCCAGAAAGCAGCTGTCTCAAAATGCCTCCACTAAGAGCCACCTTAAACTCGAGGGTCCTTTCTAGGTTAGCACAAGTTGCAGTGCAGTGCTGAGGAAAGCAGGGAGGGAAGAGGTGCAGCATATCCTGGCTTGTTGTCCCAGGAGGATGCTGCTGGCAGCCACCTGGATGCCAGGGTCATCAGAGGCAGCACAGGAGATCAGCTGTTTCCTCTCCGTGATCACTTCTGGCTCATGGCTACTCAGAAGGGTTTTATTTTGTATGGTGACACACGTGAGAATTGCCTGGAGCTTGAAGGGCTCCTGTGTGGCCATAAAAGCCACTTCTAGTCAGATGGGAGCTGTCAGAGGAATGAGTAGTCAGGGCAGCTTTCCCCTCCAACAGGCAGGCTGGCATTCCCTGCCCATGTGCCTGGTCATCCACCTGCAGTGTGGGTGGTGGTGACACTACATCCCAGTGGTGCTGTGTACTCCATCTCTGCTAGAGCCTACAGTCCAAGGATCTCCACTGGCTTTCTTGAACCAGAGCTGAGCCTTGCAGCCCCCGTGTGAGCTCTGCAGTTATTTTACAGTTGTGTGAGCAGAGGCACAGAGATTTCCAGCATGAGTAGAGCCAGGTGCAAGGTCCCAGTCTGGTGTGAGGTGCGATTGGGTGTTGGATGCAAAGTTGGCTCATTTCAGCACAGCTTAAGGATTAAACAAGGTAAAGTAGGGGTAAGAGTTATCAGCAGTTTGGGAGCACCAGGGCTTTGGGTACCTCTCCTGCTGTAAATGGGAAGATGTTTCAGATGAGCTTTGTGTTCCCAGAGCCACAACGTAATAAACCCCAAAGGATGTGGACTTTGCTGGTTTTATATGGGTGCTCATAGGAGACTTGGAAGCATTTTTGAGCAGCGGATGTGCCAGGACCTGACCTGGGTTTGCTACTGGGGGCGATGCTGGCAGCGTGTTGAGCTTGCACAGCAGAGCATCACTTCATAAAGCAGCGGCACCTACGTGGGATTTTATGCACCTGTACAGGTTTTATTTCCTTCTTTATTTCATGATTTAATGTTCTTGGCATGTGGCTCCTTCCCCAGGCTGACAGGGATGCAAGCAGGATCTCGAGGTGGCTCTTGGATCTCGCATTAAGCCACATTAGTATGTGCTGTAGATTCTGTTTCCTGTGAATTTGCACACAGCGGGAGGACGAGCAGGAAGGCTGCTTCTTGCTGGCAGGCTTCCCAGATATTCTTGGCACTGCAGATCTATACTTGCATCGTCGCTGTGGCCCTGTTTTAACAGAAAACAGAAAGTGCTGTGGCAACAGGAAGGCACAACCTCAGCGAGTACCAGCTCGGCGATGGCGGCGGCACCAGCGCAAGCACCGTCTGCCACGTCGGCCGGTGTCCGTGTCCCTGTCCTGTCCTCCTCCCTCTGTCCCCTCTGCCCTTCTCTAATGGCCACATGCACAGGTCAAGCAGCTCCTTGCTGTGCTCGTGGGAACACGTCCAGCTGGTGCGGGGCTGGCTGGATCGTAGTGGTGTGGGGCTGCCCGGTCGGTGTTTGTCTCCTCCGAGCTGCGCTGTTCTTGACTGGACTCTCATAAGGAGTTGCCCCCACGTCTCCAGGAGTTCCAGCAGCTCTTTCCTAGGGTATGTAGTCGCTGGCAGATTGTGGTTTTGCGATACCAGTGTCAGTGGAAGAGGAGGCATGCAGAGCAGGTCTGTGTGCGGGAGGCAGTGCTGGAGATGAGTGTACTGAGGCGGGGAGAAGAATGAACTGGTGCACCGGTGGTGGGTGTAGGACTGGGACACGTCCCTGCCCCCCATCTTGCAGTGAGCAGACACCTCAGCTCCTCCTCGCAGGGCTGGGTGCTGCATCCAGAACACCTAGTGCTGCGAGGGAGCGATTCCAGCACAGGGAGAAAATCCCTCCAGGAGCAGTCTCTGCTGCAGTGTGGAGCATGGTAGCCTGAGGAACGGTGGCCAGGCTGGCCTGGCAGCAGGGTGGCACGATGCAGATGTCCCAGCTATGCGTGGACGTCACCTCTCCCCATCCCTCGGGAGTGCTGGCTGGCAGCCAGGCTGTATCCTTGCAGCTCCCAGCCCGGGGAGGGCTTCCTGAGGCTGCGTTCTCAGTGTGTACTCGATGAACCAGCACACTTTGTTCTCGAGTGGTGAGATTGGACTTCCTTTCCTCGGTCGGCGATGCAGGCTGGCTGTTGACTCATCAGCAGCTTCCCTTGGGCTTTGCTGCAGAAGGGGCAGGCAGGATTCTGCAGCAGTTTTGAGTAGCTTTTGGAGCAGAGCTTTTTTTTTTTTAACATAATCCTTTTTTTTGCCTTTTTTTTTTTCCTGGTTTTTTTTTCCCATCCCTCCAGCTCATCATGAAAAATGTGTGAGTTTGGAGCTTGCAGATGGCATGCTGGCGATTTTACAAAGGGCTATTTCTTGGGTTGGTTATCCCCATTCTGTGGCTCCCTGCCCTTAAATGTGCCTGGGCTCTGGTATGCTCCAGAAATACATATACACTTCCCTCAGAGACTGTGCTCTGATCAAAAGAAATGAACATCCCAACTGCCCTAGGCCTAAGTGTTTTGATCACAAGCCCTGGGACATGTGTAGGGAGAAGAAAGCTCCCTGCCTGCTCATTCCTGGGGACCCCCACAGTGACAACTGGCTGTGGTGAGGATGGGCTGGCCAGTGGCACTGATCCAAGACAGCAGAATAATCCTAGTGATGTAACATCAGTGAGGTTCGTCTCCAGCTCTGCCACTGGGAAAGGGAGGTTTCCAGTCAGATGTGCTCAGGCAGCCCTTGTCCCTGCAGGCAGTGGGGAGGGATGGGCTGTGCACAGGGTGGTCTGTCCTGCCCGTGTTTCAGGTACCTGGTTTAGGATGGGATGAATCACACCCAGGGCAGCAGCAGTTCAGAGGGTCTGGGCCCTGCAGAAGGTGGTACTGGTGCTGGAGAAGGTTGTTGGCTCGTGCCCAGTGCCTGCAAGTGCTTTGCAAAGGAGTAAGTGTGATTTACTCTGCCTGTTACTTGTCATCATTTCTGGTTTACTCTCTGCTTGACAAGTTCTTGTGTGGGCTTTCAGCAAGTCCTCACCTTTATTAGTTTGCTATGGGAAATGTGTTAATCCAGCCTGTTCTTACCTCATTCTGAGCCACTTGGACTTTTATTTTGAATGTTTGCTAATCCTCCCAGTGGATGCCTGTGGTTTATACTGGATCAAGCACACAGAAAGTCAAGTGTACTTCAGCAGCAAATGTATAGAACGACAGAGCTTGATTTCCTGCTGCTCTCTAACAAGGTTTACAGCTCTTGGGACCGACTCTGGTTTGGTACAGCCTTGAGAGCTTCCACATCTCACTCCATTGCCTCTGCTCTTCATCCAGAACCATGGATTTAGTGTGCAGCTAGGCAAACCCCAGCAGCCCTGATTGCTGGGCTTGCAACCGCAGCACTAATGAAATCACCTCTTAGTGATTTAGTGCACCTCGGGTCCCCTTTGAACAATGCAAGGAACTATTACTTTTAAGTGCTCTCCAGAGGGATGGGAGGAGCGGGATAGCCCAGCAGCAGAAATAGCTGCTCTGTTCTTGGTGCTGCTGTGGATAATCCTGTTCTGTTTAGGGGAAGTATTGCTGGAAAGTGAGCTTCACTGTGTTCCCAGGACCTTGGGGAGGTGGAGGAGAGCTGGTGGGTGGTTTCTTCCAGTGCACTTGAAGAAGATTTGGAAAATCTGATCTAGTTGAAGATGTCCCTGCTTGTGGCATAGGGCTTGGATTAGGTGACCTTTAAAGGTCCCTTCCAATCCAAACCATTCTGGGGTTTCATGAAGTGCACCCAAACAAGGGTAGCTGCACGTGGATGGTGGAAGAGGCGGGCGGATCCCTCCTTGTTCTCTGGGATGGGCTGTGTGCTGCTTCCAGTGACTCAGCGTCAGAGCTGTTCTCATGTGTTTCAAGGTTCAGCCTTAGTTCAGCGATCCAGAACACATTAAAAGAGTCTGGATGCTGCCTTTTCAAATTCCTCAAAGCCTTGCTTTCACTGGGCTGGATTTCTTTAAGGAGACCCGTGTGATGACACTGTGCTGAGGGATGGGAGTTGCCATCTTGTGCCCGTGTCTGTGTTTTGAGCTTTCCCATACTCAGCTCTGTGGGTAACAGTTGTCAGGGGGATTTGTCCGGTTCCTGATCTGCCATGGCTCGTGCTCAGACCATGGCAGGTGCTGAGCTGCCACCATTGCTCGTGTCTTCTGTTTCTGGTCTCCATTAGTAGGTGGATACAAAGGCAAGTGGAGCTGTTTGCATTACTGGAGTAATTGTGGAAACATTATCTGGCTGGGATAATTAATTCCAGATGCTTTATTGTTAGTAGCTTGGCTTAAGTTACATAAAGAAGCCATTTTTTTGTCTTTTTATATCCAGAAAACACACACTCAAGTGTCCCTGGCTTGTCTAGTAGCAGTTCCAAGATATATATTGCTTAAATGGAAATGAGCAGGATACTGGCAGCCTGCAGGTTAGGTTTGGAGATGGTTGCTGTGTGACATGGGTCCCTGAAGGGACACCAGGTGGGTCAGTGATGCTCTGGGGGAAGGCAGAGAGCAGCATCTGTGGGTGCTGGGGCTGGCTCTGCCCTGCTTGCCTGCAGGGAGAAGGTGCTGTGTGAGCATCCTCTGCAGCTGCCCTGGGACTGGAGGCTGCTGAGTTTTGCTGGGTTTCAGAGCCAGAAGAGCAGCACAGGATGTGTTCCCCTCCCAGCAGCAGGGCACAGTCCCCTCCTGCTGCTTTCAACATTGCTGTTAGAGCTGAATGGCACAGAGAGAAAAGGGGGAAGGGAATATGGAGAAGATCCTTGCACAGCGTCAGAAATTATGTGTGTATTTTGCTCTCAGCCCAGACACTGCTTTTGTCTAGTCAACCAGAGAAACATCTGCGTTTTGTTGTTCCAACCAGCCCACCAGCAAACCGCTGCCCAGGCGTTGCTGAGTCCCTGCAGCCGTGGTTTTCCTCTCACAGAAGTTATGGAGATGAACCCAGCTGTGCTATGGTGCTCTCCTCTGCCTTGGGAAAGCAGACACTGCTCTGCACCTGAATGCTTCTGTACCAGGTCCCTGCTCCCATCTGCATCAAAATGATTCTTGGGGCACTGAATCAGAGTTGCAACTTAAATAATTCATTTGTTGAGCTAAATCTCAGTGAGATTTAGGCTGGAGTATAAACCTGAGAAAGACAGGGACATCAACACTGGTCTTTCTCTAGTCTGCTGGGTATCAGGCTTTTTATGTGGTGATAAACAGCTCAGAAATGGAATTGGGAAGGCTGTCTGGGTTTCACAAGATGGCTGTTTAGTGCCTCCTGTTCACTTGTTTTCCTCTTTTTATCACATCAAAGAAGAGTGAATCACTTTCTCCTTAGAGGATTATGTTACTCCAGAGGCCTGGAAGGACCCACTGTGGTTACAGGCTGTTACAGAAGGAGATTTCAGATGGTAGGGAACAACTAAGCATTTTTCTTACTGCACCTGTTAATTGTAATTGAGAGCTTCACCTGCATTTCTGCAGAACTTCCAGAACCTGCCTGGGTAAATCCTAAACTGCCAGCAGCTCAGGAGGGGCCACCCTGCCCCATCCTTAACGTTCTGCACAGAAATGGGATTGTCACAGGGGGATTTCCAAGCCCAAAGAGAGAGCCCTTGAACGGTCCCGGAGCCAAAAGGAGTTTGACGTGCTGGCAGCTGCGGGTGGCGAGGCTGTGCCCTGCGGAGCTGTGCTGTGCTGGTCACGGATCAGATGCTCCTGCTGGCTGGGGATGTTTTAAAAGCTGATAATGAAAATTTCTGATATTCACGGGATAGTGCCGAGTGTGGGAATTCAGCTGGGAAAGACAACGGCGGCGGCTAAAGGGACGGTGGGTGTAGCTGCGCCGCGCTGCCCTGGGCTGGTCCCTGCCTGGCAGAGGACAGCAGGGTCCCTGAGCTGTGCTGGGGTCCCTGAGCTGTGCTGGGGTCCCTGAGTTGTGCTGGGGTCCCTGAGCCGTGCTGGGGGCCCTGGGGTGTGGTGGGG
>VXBT01010541.1:199339-275855 GCA_013400235.1 Oriolus oriolus | reverse complement strand
GGGGAGTGCAGGGATGGGGAGTGCAGGGATGGGGAGTGCAGGCTGCACAGCCACCCAGGCATTACGTCACCTGGAGCTGCACTCACTGGCTGCTGGTACCGGAGGGCAGGACGCTGCTGCAAGCGGCATTAACCCCTTCCTGAACGTCCTCAGCGCCACTTGGGTAACACAAAGGGACCTTCACAGAGCTGAGCATTAGCCACTGATGTCTGTGCAGTCAGGGGGTGCATTTTGGGCACAGCTGCTCCCGTTACCAGAGCTTGGTGAATCCTCCTGGGGCCAAATTCAGCTGCTTTGTTCTCTCAGAACAGCAGCAAAAGCCGAGTGGAGCTTCACGGCTGAACCACAGCATGTAACTGGCTGTGTAGGTTTTTGGGACAAGCACTTACAGGAAGGTTTAGGTTACAGCGAAGGGCAGTGCCAGCCCAGCCACCCACTGTGCCCATCAGCAGCAGTGGGGACAGACTGCACGGTGGCACTGGGCTGTTTGCTCAAGCACAGATGTACACCGGAAGGGTTGGTGTTGAGTTCCGTCCATCACCTTTTTTTGCCAGGAACGTGCTTGTTACAGCCCCTGCCGTGGTGACAGCCTACAAATGGTGCAGAATGGGTGGCAGACAGGGCCTTCAGCTACTACAGGTTCCCCTTCCCGGACCCACAGCTTCCCCTTCCCGTGGCTGCTCTGTTGATGTACATATGATGAATTTTCATGGATTTTCTGAGGTTGTTGCCAAATCTTGAAAGGGTTTTGGCTCCAGCAGCCAATAAGGAAATACTGGAAATCGTTTATTTTCTGCACAAAGTGGTCCCAGCAGTGCCATCTCATTCTGCTCAGGTTCTTGTTTGTTTTAAAATAAAAGGGTTTGGTGACAGTTGAGATACACTGTGTCGCCTCTCTCCTCCCTGGGCCCAGCTACCTCCAGCCCTCTCTCCTCCATCCAGGAGGATGTGTTGGCAGGCTCTAGGTACCTGTGGTCCCTCCCGTGAGGTCCAGGGGCTCTGGTGTCAGGTGGCTTCTGCCAGGGGTGACAGCAGGGTGCCCATAGGGCCCTGAGCTCCTTGTGCTGGTGACCAGGGTGCTCCAGATGTTACCTGGAGTATCTTCAGCCAAGGAGGGGAGGGGTGAGGTGCGCAGGTACCTGTTAGCACCAAGACCTGGATCCTGAAGACGCTTTTAGGCTCATCCAGCCGGTCCAGCAAGCTTGCATGCAGGTCTGAACATCAGGCCAGTTAATTTAAAATCTAACCATTTAATATCTTCTTGGCGTTCCCTTTCTTCTTTGAACCCAGCTTTGGGAGTATAGTTTTTGGCTCATGGTTTTATAGCCTTTGCTAGAAGCCATAAAATTCAAGAAGTAGGAGTAACACGGTCAGTAATCTGAGTGTGGGTATGCTGAGGGTCACAAACCCTTGTGTGTGGGTTGTGGCTCTATTGTGACCGTCCACCACCATCTCCAACCCCATCCTTCTCCCTTATACCCCCAGGATCTTTTTCTAACGTCTTAAATTCTTCTCTGCTGTTGAGAGGCAGTAGCATCTATAAAATCTGTTAGCTTAAGTTCCTAACAAGGTGGGACATCCAGTCCAAAGGACCTACTAGATACTATTTTAATAAACAGAAGGTGAAAATCATCCCTTTAAATTGCCCTTTTAAAGCTGTCATGTGCCTCAGGAGAATTCCCCCATAAGCAGAGCTGGCGGTAGGAGCAGTATCTGCATCCACTGAAGGTTGCTGGCAGAGCTTTCTTTCCACTGACTTTCCTAAGCTGATTTATTTATGGACATTGGACAAGACTAATTTAGACTGGAATGGAGGTAAAGAAAAGATGACTGACTAAAGCCTTCGTTATAATAAAATTAAGTATTTTTAGATGAGAAACACTATGCAGGATTAATTATTTCTATCTGATGTATTAAAAGGGAGCATATAGAAAAAAATGCCTTCTCCCTTCAGCCAAGTGAAGCATTCAGTTTACAGAGATTATTAACCATGGGAATTTGCTGAGTATATTTTATTACTGTATAATCTTCTCCAGGGATAGATGTGGTCCTCAAGAGTATTGGGGTCCACTTACTCCTTTTCCTCAAGTGCCCTTGAGACCCACTTTCAGACTAATGGCCTCAGGTTTGTTGTGCTTTTCAGGCCGATCCAAATTTTCAGCCCTTCATTTAAATGAGCCTTTGATTGATACAGGATTTTTTAAAAATGCTGTATCTCTGGCTGGCTGGATAAATAAAGGAGTAAATGCTCCTCCAGTGTAATTGAGCTTCTGTGAATGGTTTGGCTCTTGGTGGAGGCTTTGCCTCTGTGATTCTTGGCCATGATGGTGCAGGGAATTTGGGTGGGTTGGTGGCACGTGTGCAGACCCCTCATCACCCAGCCTGGGTATTTCTTTGTCCACCGAGCAGCTATTTGGAAACATGGTTTCCAAATGAAGTAAGACTTGTCCCTGCACAAGAGGGGAGCCCTGATGACATCCCCAGCTCTTGGTGCCCAGCAGGAGATGGATGGACACTGGTGAGGGCAGCTTTGTTCCTTTTTTCTTGCTGTGTCTCTGCTGCAGTGTTTGGACAGCACAAAGCTTGCAGCTTTTGGGGCTCCAGTTTCTTGAAGCTATTGGAGATGAGGAAGGGTGCCCAGCTTGGTCTGTTTTCTCTATTGCTGTGAGGCAGGGCATGGTCTTTCCCAGAGGATTGCTCTCTTGTATTAAACTGTAGGATCTCTTCCTTCCAGTGTTCCACCTAGCCCAAGGCACTGTCACTGCAGTCATTGATCTTCATATCTCAGCACCAAGAAGCCCTTTGCAGGTGTGTTAGCATGTGTCAGGAAGGAGTGGGCTGCTTTTTAGGAATGTGATTTTATCCACCAAAGCAAATCCAGGAATCAGTGGGAGGCTGTGCACCTCTGGGCATTGCATCCTGCTTGGTCTTCCCAGAGGCTTGGGATGTGAGCCTCAGCATCTGGCAGCCTCCAGCTCCCCTCAGGCTGGGAGGAATGTTCATGGGAACAGGCACAGCCTCTCTTAGGGTTTGCTGAATTGTTTGCAAAGCATAAAACCCTTGTGTTTAACTGAGTGCTGCAGATGAGTCAGGGAGCTGGTCTGGACCAGGCTTCCAGCAGATCTTCATGGGGTTATACAAGCTGCTCATTGTATAAAAAATAATTTAGCAGCTATTTCAGTTTCTTCATTTCTGACCTTCTCAGTTTGCTGATATTTGAAATGGTGACAATATGGCACGAACATATCCCAGCATCCCCAAGCCTGAATTAACTCCAGGGGATCCCAGCCCATGCTGCCAGATCAGCATGGGGTCATGGGGAAGAAACTTCAGAAGTAAAGTTTAGTGGTCCTCTTAAGAAGATAGTTTTCATATTAATAATTATTCCTTGTAGGAAGGTGGCTGCTGAGTGCTGCAGCACCTGATCATCCCTCCCTGATCCCTGTGTTCCCCGATGGGGACAGGCACCTGCCATCACTGCATTGGCACATTTCAAACATTTTAACAGAGTGCTGGTGAGCTTGTTAGATGTTTGTGTCTTCATTACCTTGATCTTCATCATCAGTGAAGTGGTGAGAAGCAAAATGTCACTCTGTAAGTGCCAGTTCCCATTAAACCAAAGCAAACTACATTTAATTACAGTGTCAGAAAAAGCTGGACATTGAGTGCTGGTGGTGCTGTTATCATCAGTGAGCCCCTGAGCTGCCTGTGTTCTCTGCATCACTAGGGACTGTGCAAAGCCAGGACCTGACGGTCTAAACATGCATCCAGGTTTTGGGGGGGGGGTGGGAGCACTGGGGAGGTGGGTGCATGACTCGAGGGGAGAGTCACTTGTCTCCTGTCTCTGAGCATCAGGTTCAGCAAAACTTCTCCACGAGATATCTGCAGAAAGGAGGTGGAGGCTGCGTGCCCAGGTGGGAGTGGGTGTGCCCAGGCTCAGGCAGGTGCTGTGTCCCACACACCTCTCGTGGCGGGCAGTTTGCACTGAGATAACCCCAAGGGATTGCTGCAGTCACGTCAGCATCCTTGTCACACCGAGTGCACTTCAGTGCTGTCAATACAGTAAATGACCTGTTCAGGATACTCCTTTGATATGTACACAGAGCATTAATCTTTGCAATGTTATGCCAGGGTAAAAATAGCAGCTCTTTCCTCCTGCCATCCCGAGCATCCGTGGCTGGCTCAGTGTCAGAGCATCACCTGTTGCAGGGGCTGTTGAGTGAGCAGCTTGTGTAACTCGGCTTAACGAAGGCTTATGGCCCCAGCCTCGTGCCTGCTCAGGCAGCTCTTCCCAACAGAAATGTTCATTGCAGGTGGAGGACTGTGTTCTCAACAGCTTTGAGGTTTCTCCCGTAACAAGGCTGTTCCTGCTCCCTGGCTGTTCCTCCACCAAGGGCCTGTTTCTGTGCAGGGATGGCCTGGGCTTGGGCTCATGGGAAGGAGAGGTTCAATCTGATGTGGACCCCAATGCATGTTGCACCAGCAGCTTTTGCTTTATTTTTTTTGTTAATAGCATCTTCCAGAGGCTAAAGGGGCTGTAAAAAAAAGGCTGGAAAGGGACTTTTTAGGTGGGTATGTTGTGACTAGACAGGGGGAATAGCTTTGAACTGACAGAGGGCAGATTTAGATTAGAGATTAGGAAGAAATTCTTCTGTGTGAGGGTGGTGAGGCCCTGGCACAGGGTGCCCAGAGAAGCTGTGGCTGCCCCATCCCTGGAAGTGTCCAGGGCCAGGCTGGATGGGGTTTGGGGCAACCTGGGATAGTGGAAGGTGTCCCTGCCCATGGCAGGGAGGGTTGGAACTGGATGATCTTTAAGGTTCCCTCCAACCCCATCCATTCTGTGATTCTCTGATTTTAGAGGTTTGGGAGCTCCTTAGATGCCAGTCCTGAAGCTGTGGCCAGAGCATGCCTGGTTTCAGTGTTAGTAGTGCTGTCTGCATTCAGTAGAAGTGTCAGTGAATCCCCAAGTCCTGTCCTAGATTACAGTGAGATTTTTTTAAAATGTGGGGACTAAGAGCTGTCCTTCCGTGTGGCTCTTTTTAGTTCTTGAACTTAAATTTGGAGATGTACTCAGGACATTGGGTCACATCTTTATTTTCAACTTACTGATGGGGAAAGTAAAGCAAAAGGGGTTATAAGAACCCATTTCTTGATGTTTCCCTCTCTGAGCCATAAATTATTGCTTTTCCTGCTGACATCTCTGGAAATACCTCCAGTGTTTGTGACCACAGAGGACAGCAATTAAACTACATGTCTGTGTCTGTAGAAACTCCAGGTGCATTTTCCTGCCCTGCCACAGATTTCCTTCCTGACCTTGGGCAAGGCAGGTAGGGTCCCATTCCCGAGGACAGCTGGGCCCGAGTGTCTCTCCTTGGCACGTACAGGCCTTGGAGCATCTGGTACCACAGTTCATCTGGGTATGTGATGGACACCATGGCTTTGCCCCAGATGCATCACAGAGCACAAGGCCCTCGATGCTCTGACATTAGGTTACATGGTGGGACAGAAGGCAGGTAAAAGTCTTCCAGGG
Source organism: Oriolus oriolus (assembly GCA_013400235.1). NCBI lineage: Eukaryota > Metazoa > Chordata > Aves > Passeriformes > Corvidae > Oriolus > Oriolus oriolus. The sequence goes on along the minus strand of VXBT01010541.1, from coordinate 270,325 downwards.
ATCAGCGGCCTTCCCAGCTGGCACTGGTGCGAGAGCAGGGCTGGGTCCTCCAGCTTTGCACAGGGAGAAGCTGTTTGGAAGGGGCTGACGTGCTGCAGCAAGTTGATGTTTGGTTGCTGTTTCTTTGCAGCGTCTCTCTGGCTTGTTATCTGTGCCAGGAGGTGGATTTCAGGGGAGGAAATGTGAGCTGTGCAAATACTGCAGCAAGCTCCAGTTCCCAACTTTGCTGAGATCTGTCAGCTGGCACCACAGGCTGCTTCTCATTTCCAGCTTGTCCTCTGCTTGCATGTCATTAGGCATGACACTGTTGACATGTGCATGGCAAGTATCATGCATATTGCTGCAGAGGTGCCAAGGAAAGGCAGAAGAGCTGACAGCCAGTGCCTGGTCGCTCTCTGTGCAGGGAGTTTGCAGCAGATGAGGCAGCTCCTCTCTCCATCCCTGTGGTTGTGATTAGAGAGCACTCAGAACAAATCTCACAGGCCACCGTGGGATGTTCTCCAGTGCCAAGTGTGCCAAAGTGCTGCCCAGCACGGTGTGGATGTGGCACTGCAGTGTACAGCACGCTGGAGGTGTTCACAGAGGAGTTAATGGCTGGGGGGCTTGCTGTCGGTACTTGGATCGTCATCTCCGTTGCACCTCATTTTTCTCATGTAAAGAGTTAATTTCTGTAGGTGAATGGGAGCACTCTTGCTGTAGTGGCTGTGCTGGGGCCAGCTGTCAGTGCCACCCATGGGCTGACTGTGGGTGCTGTGGCATTGCTTTCCTTCACAGAGTCAGGTACCCGGTGTGGTCTCACCCTCCACGGTGAGAAATGGAATGTTTTTGTGAGTTGTAGCTCTTCCTCAACCTTCCCTTCTTTTCTTCCAGGATCATCCCCCAGCTGGAGAACTCACTTTCACAGGTTTCACCGAGCAGCTTGCCTGGCTCTGAGATTTCAGAAGCTACAAGGACTTACTTGCAAGGAATGAGCCGTTATGACCTGGATGAGCTCGATGCCTGCTGGTTGGAACTTGTTAACATGGAGCTCAAGGAGATGGGTGAGTATTGCTTTTCTGTTTTTTTCTGGCCTGGGTGTCCCACAGTGGGCATTCAGGCTGTTTGAGTTAAGCATGTGGAGCTAAAGGCCTTGAAGAAGAAACGTCAGAAATGCTGGTCCTGATTGTTTCCTGTCCCAGGCATCTCTAGATATCACAGGATAACATTGCCTGCATCACTGCTGTTATATCACTGCACATTCTTCAAATCCTTTAGTGGATTTTGGTTGAGTGCAAGTACCTGAGCTTGGAATTTGACCATTGGCACTAGTGCTTAGCATGGTCTGCTGGGCAGATTAGTTGGCGCAGACCCATGGGTGTGTAGTCCTGCCAGACTGTGGAGGGATTTTCCAGTCCTTGTTAGGGAAGGGTTGCTGTAGTGTGGCTGCTGCTCTGCAGGTTGGAGTAACACCTCCATAAAACATTCACCTTGTGACGTCAGTGAAGGCTCAAGCGTGCCTACATGAAAGGTTACTCCTGGTGGCAAAGGTGTTTCAAGGGTGGGAAAAAGGATTTTACCAAGTGCTTGAGCAGATGGGATCGTGCACTGTGGAGCAGGAAGGTTGTGCTGGCTCTCACAGGCAGCTGGCTGAGGGCTGGAACAGAATTCAGGATGAGGGCAGGAAGATGCAGTTCAGTGAGCTTGCATGGAGCACAAGTGAGCTCAGGAGCTGGCCATGACATTGACTAATCTTGGTTTTGGAAGATGTGTCCTTCTGACGCACTCATGATTTACAATGAAAGTTTGTTACCACGACCTTGAGAAAGTTGTAGAGGCTGCTTTCATGGTTTGTCTGATTATCTGATAGAGGTATCCTGTATATTGGATTTCCCATAATCTCAGTGTTGTGGGGCCTGTAGCATCACAGAGAAATCACAAGTCAGTTTTGCCCTCCTTAGCTGGTCCTAAGACATTGGCTGGTCAGCTCTGTCGTTAGCACACCCCGGTTTTGAGGCACTGGCTGCTACAGTGAAGTCCTTGGGCAGAGCAGAGGGTGCTGCTGGATAAAGCCAAGTGCTTCAGTCCTTCTCAGGTACCTTGCAGAGGATCCACCCTTCCTAACCCTGCACAGCTGCTGTTGCTGCATCAGGAACCCAGCTTCTACCACCCTGGGCATCATTCTGACCTCACTGTGCCTTCACTGTATCCCCTGCTACATTTCCCTTGCCATCTCCACAGCTGCTTGGCCGTCAGAAATGTCTCTGGGCTCCAGAGAAGGGTTATCTCTATTTCCACTTCCCCTTGTGTGTATTTCATAAGTCTCTAGAAATGAAGTGGGCAGAGATTTGGCTTCTCCAGCTTGGTTGGGTTAAATTTGCCTTGCTTTATTATTTCTTCAAAGTATTAGGTTTCAAATGCAGTGTCCAGATGCGCAGCTTCCCTGGTGATGGAAGGCTGAGGTAACTGGAAGGTCCCTGCCCAGGCCAGATGGGCTGCTGGCTGTCCCCATGTCACCTTTGGGCTGGCACGTGCCAAACCCACAAGTGCTGTGGGAGAGAGGCGGCTTCTCCAGAAGCACTGCCTTGGGAATGAGTTGGGTTCAGGAGGGGAGCTTGAGCTTCATCCCAGCCATACCCCAGCTCTGTGCAGGCATGTGGGTGGGCTGGCTCCTCAGCATCCTGATGAATCCCAAGTCAGGACACAGGCAATGCTTTGCTGCTGACCCTTGGCCATTCTGAGCAAGATGCATTTTTTTCCCTCCATCTCGTCATTTATCAGCCAGTCACCTTTTCCAAGGAGTGTGCTTAGGAGGTGTTTGTCCAGGGCTGGGCTGGATGAAACCATAGAGTCTGAGGAAGCCCTTGAGCCTTCCTGGCATCACCAGCTCTAGATGGTGATAGGGACGGAGAGGGTCTCAGCAGTGGTAGTGCAGAGAACATCGCTGCCCATCACCTGCTTCTCCAGCCCATTCCTGTCGCTGAGGGAGCACTGTCACTATGGGCTGAGCCTTAAATATGCTGGGGAGAGAGTAGCTCTGAAAACCAGTGTTTGGCATGTGAAATCCACTGCGGATGCAGCTCCAGCCCAATGGATTCTGGTATCTTGCCCCCTCCCCCAGTCCCCCCAACTTCTCTAGCAGTGCAAGGGCTAGTACATTTTTTCCAGTGACTTGGAAAGGAAAAGCTGTGGCACTGGTGAATAACGCGTCTCTGGCACGGCAGGGAGCTGGGGGTGTGACAGGTGGGAAGCAGGATGGGAGCTGGTGCTCCTGGCTGCAGGACCACGGTCACATCACCCATGGCAGCTGTGCCCACCATGGAGGCTGGAGGCCGTCGGGCTTCTTTGAGAGGATGTATTTTCCTGCCCGTGGAAGTAGTGGGGTTTGGGTGCTCAGAGAGGAAAGCTGTTGTAGCGAATCTATTGCTGCTCAGCTCCTAGGCTCTGCCAGAGCAGGGGGTTTGCTCCCTCTGCTTCCCAGATGGGCAAAGCCAGGGTGGGATTTGGGTGCCCTTCACCACCCAAGGCGGAGGATTGCCGCTGCCTGGGTTGGTCCGAGGGCCATCCGTAAATAGCGCTTTCTCCCGGAAGCCCTTGACATTAATGACACCATTAATGGCTCGCTGAGATTTCCAAACCTGCTTTGCTAATCTCCAAGATCGTTAACGTGACTTAACTAGAGAGCTGCAGCCTCTCCTCCCATCCAGAGGAGTCGGGAGTTATCTCCCAGCATTAATTTAAGAGATAGGCAGAAGCTGAAATTCCTCATGGGTGTTTGGCTGAACTGTTGTCACTGGGCTGTCCAGGGGCACAATATGTCATTCCCAAAATATTTAATGGCAAAGAAGGATCCTGATCTCTGACTGGCTCCTGAGGGTGTGCGGGAGGAGAGCTGGAAAACACCTATGAGATCATCCAGCTCGCCTTTCGTGGATCCACGTAGCACATAGCACATGCCTTTTCCAGTCCTTTTTAGGTCACCCTAGGGATGGAATTTTATCACCAAGATCAGATAAACCTCCAGATAGCTCCAGCTCTCTGCATTCTGCCTGCTGACTCCTCTCCTAATTAAGTGGAATTGCTCTGGAAAGCAAAGGTTTTACATGAAAAGCAAAAGTTTTAAACATGAAACAGCTTTAAATAGTTTTAAACCCCCCAGTAAGATGCCTCAGTAGCTGTTGCTGTACTTGATGGAAATGTGCTGTTTAAAGAACCTTTGTGTGCTAGAGATGAAGTCAGTATTTAGGCATGCCTAAGTGTTTTATTTGTTGCTGCTGCAATATGAGATAGTAAGAAAAGTGGATCTGAAGAAGTCTGAATGAAGCCCTGAGCCAGATTAATGTCCATGCCGCTCCAGGCAGCACAGGCCTTTCCTTTTAGACAGGAGCCATGCCATAAGTCTTCGTTTTTATATTAACATTTTATGCTGTATTTTGTGATCTTCACTAAATCCAAAGCTATTGTAAGAGTGGAGCTAGAGAGACTTCAAAGACCAAGGCTGAAAGATCCTTTTGCAGTGATCGGCACTTCATAAACACACGGAAAATCCTCAAGAAATTGCTAAAATTGTTGTCGGAATCAATTTTGCTGAAGGCAGAGTCGAAGTTTCTAAGTATTCCCTTGACTTAATCCATATGGTGTATTCTGCTCACATATGCCCACCACAGCTTCTATCTTGGGAGCTGGAGGTGTTCCTGGTATTTTATGGCAGGAACATGCAAAGGTCACATGGATTGCTTTTGAAGCTCCGGGGGGAATTCATCGCTGCATACTTGAGATATGTCTGTGTACTAATGAGACGATGCCTCCCTCGGCGGAGGTGAGATTGGTCAAGTAGATGTGAAATAAGCTGGAGTCGGTGGAGTACCCCGGGGAAGATGTGCTCGGTGGAGCTGAGGCTGCTGTCAGTCCTGCTCCTCAGAGAGTGGCTGCTTCCCTCCCTGGCAGTCCTGGGTGTCACACTCTGAGGCTGCTGCCATTCCACTGCATCCTTCTGGGATTCTGGGAGCCCCTTTTTCACCCTGAGGCAGCAAGTTGGCACTCCCCAGGCAGAGCCCCTCTCCAAGCAGCTGCTGTCCACCAGCATGTGTCCATGTCCCACTGTGCAGGACCACCCCAGTGTAGAATCATAGAATGGGTTGGTTTGGAAGGGGCCTTAAAGCTCATCCTGTTCCAAACCCCCTGCCATGGGCAGGGACCCCTTCCACTATCCCAGGTTGCTCCAAGCCCCATCGAACCTGGCCTTGAACACTACCAGGGATGGGGCAGCCACAGCTTCTCTGGGCAACCTGTGCCAGGGCCTCACCACCCTCACAGGGAGGAATTTCTCCGTAATATCCAATCTCCCCCTGCCCTCTGTCAGTTTGAAGCCATTTCCCTCTGTAAAACACCTCAAGCCTCTGGAGCTGAACTTATTTAGCTCCTTAGAGATACAGATAATCGATACCACGTGTAAATGAATGTATTAATTGTTTGCATGTGATGTATTGATGTATAGGTTAGCAGGGTTGGAGATCAGTGGGAGACTCCTCAGGCATTTTGCCTCCACATTTTCAGCACAATCAGTTTTTACGTCAAGTCGCTGTTTTGCTGTTTCCATAAATTCCTGTCAGTAATTGCGGTGGTTTCCAGCAATACTCCAGTTTTGCTGCTGATGGGGTGAGGAGGCTTCCATCAGGAGTGCTCTAGGACAGCCCTGTCAGAGCCAAGCATCGCTGCAGAGAGGCAGCAGCTTATAAAGTGGCTTCTGAAACATTTTGTCATCATCTTAAATTTGAGCAATAATTGATGTCGGTGGGTGGCAGAAAGGGTGATAATTGGTTCCTGTAAATCTTTTAAGTGCATTAGCAGGCTGTGTTTGTAACAAAATGTCTGGAAGTTTCACTGTGGATGCTCAGTTTGCTGTTCGTGTGTTGGTCACACTTTACATGCAGGGTCTGTTTACAAATAACGTTGATAAAAGATTAATGTCCAATTGCTGCATCTTCCACGGGCCGTGTGTCTGCAGGTGGTGGGCTGGAGGTGGCTGTGGAAGTCCCAGGCAGTCTGGTGTGGTGTTCAGGTGGCTGGCTGTCATCCTCTGATGTCCCTGAAGGATGCTTGGGACAGGACCTGGGGTGCCCAGGGGGGCACTCAGCCCGGGGCAGGGTGGCTGGTGTCCCCATGAGTGCCAAAGCAGGCATGTTTGAAGTGACTTGCCCGGAGCAAGCTGGAGGGACAGTGAGCTGGAAGGAGATCTCTGGAGTCTGTGGTCCCTATACCATGTGTGAACACCCCATCCCATCAGGGACCTGTCATTCTTTCACTCTCAGGTTTTCAAAGATAGTCAGAGACAAGCCTACATCACCTCACAAATGCTTTCCCTTTTTTTATTATTATTTTAAAAAGCAGTAATTTTGCTCGTTTTTATATATATCTATTTCCTGAAAAGTAGACTCCCAGGTTTAGTCTGTGAATCAGCAAATGGCACAGCCTGCAGTCCTGATAGCTGTTTGTTCATGAGCTGTTTCTATCTCCAGGTATTCTCCACGGGGGGAAAGGATTTATTGTTTCAGTAAATTGATATTAGTGGAGTACAGTTCAGTCAGAAATAGGTCTCTATTTTGTGAAAGGTGGCTCTCCAGCTATTTTTTTCTTCCCCTCGCAGTGAGTTGGCTCACACCACGACAAGGAGTAGCTGAGAATTCATTTAGCAGAAGAATATTGCTCCTTCATGCCACATAAATTACGATATTACAGAAATAATTATAACGGAGGGCGGCGTTGTGTAAAGGAATGTGCCTGGTACTTCTCCCAGGCGCGGCGCTGTGGCTGCGGTGCCAGCCCAGTAATCCCAGCTCCTTTGGGATAAAGAGTTTAAATTCTGTGTTTCAGGTGCTGTACGGGCAGTTGGAAGGGCTGGGTTGTGTGGAGTTGGGCTGGGCCCCTCGGGAACCCCCTGGGATAACGGGGGTGCTGGGTGCCTGTGGGGCTGCAGGGATCATGGCAGACCCTGACGCAGACACACAGGGAAGAGTTTTTGCTTGGAGCAAAGTTTCTTCGCGTTTTCCTTTCATGAATCGGATGTGGAGACCTCCTGTAGTGCATCATCATCTGTCACCTCTTCTCCTCCTCCGTTTCTGAAGCAAGTCCCATATTCTGATGCTTCCTGTAGCTGGGAGGGTGCTACACCCCAGCATTCTGCCCTGTGCGAAGAGGGGACAGTTTTTCTCATCTGAGATGCCGTGGGAGGCAGCATTCCCTGGATTACAGCCCTGCCCACTGTGGGGCGATATCAGGGTATTCCGGGGAGGCTGGGTGGCCACATCAAAACCCATCCTCGTTAATGTACTCAGTGTTAATGGGAAAAGGGTGTGGGTGGCCTCCTGGAAGGGGTGATGGGACATACTCCTCCTGTGTCGGTGTTTTGAACGTGGCTTCAAATTGCCGGTGCTTATATTGGCATGAGATTGAAGCCTCAGCTCTGCCTGTGTCCCTCCAGACAGAAACTCTGAACAAGTTTATGGCTATCACTGCCCTTCTCTATGGAGGCTCAGAAAAGCTTTGTTTTCTTGCCTAAGACCTTGGCACACCTTCAGCAGGTGAAAATACCATTCTCTTCATCAGCAGGTAGAGTCCACTGACCTGGTGATGGTCCCAGATGTGGATGTCGCTGGATTTGTTCATTGTAGCCAAGATCAGTGTCTGTGTCTTTACTTTCCTTCTCTGGGGACAACAATAGTGTCACTTGTGCATGTACACAGGGAGTGTTTTGGTGGAGAATTTTTTTGTTTGCTGTTTAGCTGGCCACAATCAATAAGGAGAGAGTTTTTGCAGCCAAAAAGATGGCAGTTTTATGAATGGAGATCAGTAGCACAAACTTCATGTGATACAGAAGGAGATAAATGGAGCACAAATGGAAAAAGCACTTCACCCCCAGGCCCCATTGTTTAGTGTTTCATAAACGATTAATCGCTTCATCCCCATCAAGTGCAATTGTCAATTCAATGAGCTCCGAGGTATTCGGGATGACGCCTGGCAAACGCATTCCTAATGTAATTACATCTAAATGGAGTGTGAGAGCGCCTGCGTGCCTGTGTGCGGGGGGACAGATCCGTATTTCCCCATGGAATGGTGTAACAGCTGTGTGGCACAGAGGCTGATTAAGGGAACCCCACCGAGGCGCTGGTCTTCCTCTGGCTCTGGTCTTCCTCTGGCGCAGGAGTTTTGGGATCAGCGTGAACTTTCTTCCCAGGGTTAAGCAGGTGATGATGGAAAATTCAGGGGGTAGGATGGGTGCTGGTTCTTTCCACTCGAGATGAAGTGGAACGGCGGCAATGCCAGCGTGATCCTGACCCTGGGCAAGGTCAGGTTCATGATTCCTGTGGAAAACCCCCTCCCTTTCCTTCCTCATGCTGCCTGCAGCTGCCAGCTCTCTGCCTGCCCTCTCCCAGGAGCACAGGACAGCTCTGGAAAGTGTGTGGGGAAAAGCACTGGGAACACCTTGATGGTCATTTTGCTTTCTAGAAAAGCAGAGCCTGACATGTTGAGAGAAATGGAGTTAACTCCAGGCTGACACTCCAGTGCCCAGGCTCATAGTCACAGATGGGGAGTTGAAACCCTGACCAAGAGGAGGATATTCTTGCTGGACTGGTTTAATAGTCATATAAAGTCAGGTTGAGCAAGTGCACCTCAGGTGGTGTGCTTATAAAGGGACTCCATTAACGCAAAAATAATGCTCTGGCTTTCTCTGTAACATGCAGGCAACGATGGGACAAGGGGGAATGGCTTTGAGTTGAAAGAGGATTGTTTGATTTAGATTAGGTACTGGGAAGAAATTTTTCCTTGTGAGGGTGGTGAGGCCCTGGCACAGGTTGCCCAGAGAAGCTGTGGCTGCCCCATCCCTGGAAGTGTTCAAGTTCAGGTTGGACAGGGTTTGGAGCAACCTGGGATAGTGGAAATTGTCCCTGCCCATGGAGGGGGGTTGGAACAAGAAGATCTTTTAAGGTCCCTTCCAACCCAAACCGTTCCACGTTTCCATGGTTTTGTGCTTCCTGACCTGCTGCATCCAGCCGGCACTGTGCCAAGAGCAAGATGGTGGCTCCATCCCAGCCCTGGAGCTCAGAACTCGCTGTGCTAGTGCAGGATGCTTCGCATTGCTGAGCTCCAGCGGCCCCAGGCAGCCTGTGCCAGCCTGGGGCTGAGATCCCGCGCCCAGCGCCGGGGCTGCTCCGGAGTCAAACAGGTACCAGCAGGTTCCTTGGCGTGTTGCAACACAGCAGCCCAAGCTCTTGAAAGGGCTGTGATAGGGAGCAGTGTTGTCTGTCTTAGATGGTATCTCAGACTCGACATAGACATGTAAAATGCCAGGCTGGATGTTTGCAGAGACTTGTCAAGCCAAGGGGAACTGTGCCAGTGAAACATTGGGGAAGAGCTTAAAAAGGCAGACAATGGTGCATTTGCTTGCCGAGCTCGCCTACGTGATGCTTTCCCCCTTGACTGAGTTTTTCAATTGGTCGGTGGCTGTGGGGGAAAAGATGCAGCCTCTGCCAGCCCCATCCAGCCAGAGGTGCTGGGACCCCTGCAACCCCATCCCTGGGGGCTTTTCTGCAGTCCAGAGTACAGCCCAGGACAGGGACATCACACTGTGGCCTGAGAGATGCTCAGGATGCCAAATTTTTCTCTGAACATTTAATTAGTAACTGCTGTTTATGGGTTCTTCCTCAAGCCTTTTTTTCTCCATCTCTGCTCATAAATGAGGTATTTTCTCCCATTGCTTTGCATCAAGGAGGGTGGACAGCAGTTTGGGTCAGGCTCCTCCACTGGCCAGTTGTGCATAATTCTCGCTAACGAACTGCAAAGTCTAATTGTTCTGTATTGCATCCTGCTGGTACTTCTGTTGTTGGTGCCTTCTCCTGTGATGAGATAGTGCTCATTGGGATGCAGGGTATGGTGGAGGCTTAACTCTGCCTTTAACCCTTCACAGAGAACCTTACTGCTGCTGCTGACAGATTTTTTTCCTTACCTGGAGTGGCCTCACATTGCGTTGGTGGCATCAGGATCTTTGTGCACAGGTGGGAGGAAGCACTTCTGGGACCATCCTTCAGTGTGGCACCATTTTGGGGCTGCTGAGCTCCTGGCAGCAGCATGCCCCGTCTAAAGGCAGCTGGGCATCCCACTGCTAGAGATTGCTGCTCTGAAAAACCTCTCCTGGTTATTGACCTTATATTCCTGGTTGTCTCTGTGGAGAAAGCTCTGGTAAAGCATCTCTGCCACCTCTCTACATTAAAAATTCTGGTATGGGGGGAGTAAAAGACCCACCTGGGTCTGACCTCCTGATTTCACTAAACCCAAACACAAAAAAAACCTTCGTTTATCCTTAATTTCTGCCTTTGGCTTCAGTTTTACACTTCCATTTAATTGGCCTTAAAATGGTCAATTTTCAGTCTTAACAATTAAAGCACTGACTTTGTGTTGCCAAAGCTTGTCTGAGCCCTCGCTGCAGAAAGCATCTTTGCAAAACTTGTCTCCTTGAACATTTAAACTGTCAGCCCCAATTATCCGCATTGCTTCAGCTGAATGGGTTTCCTTCCTCTCAGCCAGCAGCAATATTTTGTTACTGTCTATGAAATATAAACTGCATCCCGAGTTAGGAGCAGCCGTTTTCCAAATCGCTGCTTTTACCGTCGCTGTGGATTTGCCTCTTGAGTTGCCTTCTGAAATGCTCAGCCCCTGGCAAAACGCTCCCCAAAGGCGGGGGACGCCTGTGCCGGAGCTGCATCGGTGGCTTCACCTTCATGCTCTGCCCTCTGCCTTGCAGAAAAGCCCGAGCTGGACGAGATCACCCTGGAGCGAGTGCTGGAGGAGCTGGAGACCATGTGCTACGAGAACATGAACATCGCCATCGAGACCGAGGAGGGTTTGGGCATCGAGTACGACGAGGACGTGGTGTGTGACGTGTGCCGCTCGCCGGAGGGGGAGGACGGCAACGAGATGGTGTTTTGTGACAAGTGCAACGTCTGCGTGCACCAGGTGAGCCCCGGCTGCAGGGCGGGGTGGCAGCGCTGGGCTCTGCTCATCACACCCCGGCACCCTCCTCCTCTGGGCTCCTCCCATCCCCACCCAGCCGCTCCCCTGGGCTGCTCTAGGCTCCTGTTAAGCTTTCCTCGTGGGTCCCCAGTGCGGCTCTGGTGGAGGGGGGGTAGCAGTGGGGTCTCGGATAGCTGGCAGGCAGCATACTTGGTTTTCTTACTTTCTTACCCCCGACCATTTATAAGTGCCCACAGAAACGCAAAACCAGAAGTTGAATTGCCCCTTCCTCCTTATTCTCTGGTGTCTGTGGTATTTTATTTTGTGTCTCCTCATCCTTTAATATGCTTATTCTTCTTTACCCCATTTTTTGCTCCCCAGTGGGATCTTTAGCACCCTGGGGTGACCAGCACTGTGTGCAGGACTTGGCTGGTGGCTGGGTGGGATGTGGGTCTGCAGTCCTGTGCTCACCAGAGGGGTGAGCTTGCACAGACCCCCCCAGCCTCCTCCTCCTCTGCTTTATCTGGGGGGTGGTTGGACCTTCCAGCTCCACCAGTGCTGTCTCACATCGCAGGGTTTCTGTCCCAGCTTCCCCACTGTGTGAGCGTGGGATTTCATTTTATTTTGCTGCCTGGAGGAAAATAATTTTATTTTTAGAATTGAATGCAAGTGCTTCAAGCCTTTGCTGGGGGCTGGTCTGTGGGCTCCTGCTTTTGGGGAAGCCTTGTCAAGGGGAAGGCAGCCACGTGAGGGTCTCCTGGGTCCCTCATGGACCCAGGGAGGTTTTACTGATGGTGCTTCGAGGGGAAGCACTCTGTGGTGCTGGAATGGCAGCAGCAGCACCTGGGCTTCACCCTCTGTGTGAACCGTTTTGGGTTTTTTTAGTTCTAAAGAGAGCCATTTGCTCATCTTTTGGGCAGCTTTTCCATCAGTGCTTCCTGGAGGTGGGAGAGCACTGGAGATATCTATAGTTGCAGGAGGTGGGTGTTTTGAATGGTTTCCATCAGTGAATCAGATTCCACAGAATACCAGAATGATTTAGGGTTGGGTTCGGGGTATTTTTTTTTGTCTTGGGTTCTTTTCTAACGAGCCCAAGTGGCAATGTCAGGCTGTGAGCAGGCACGAGCCACAGCAGGGACTTGGGGAGCCGTGGCACTCTGTGGGCTCCACTTCAAGCAGCAGCCCCAGTGCTGCAGAAGGAGACACAGCAGCCTGGATTTCAAGGCTGTTGAAGGAAAAGAGGCATTTTTAGTTGTTTTCAGGGAGCAAAGTCCAGCCCTAAGCCGTATGCCAGCCCATAAGCTGCCCATGATTTAATCTGTGCCCCGATTTACACCCTAAGCCACAAAGTCCAGAGCCACAGTGCAGGGTGTTACAGGGCATCACGGTTATCTAACCTGCACCGTGCCTTTGCCAGCACCACATCCAAAACCTGCTGGGAATGAGGCTTTCCTGCGGGCACATGGGTGCTGATGCTGTGGGCTTCGGTAGAGCTGTGCCTTGTCCTCCTGCATCCCATCGGGAAGGGGCTCAGGACACACGGTTGCGGGTTACGGTGCTGGGAGATTCCGCTGTACTCCTCTCATCTGCATAACACAAGCCATGAGGCTTGCTATTAATTAATTCCTATGGAGTGAAGCTTTTAGAAAGCACATGCAGTCATCTTTTTAGAGTTGTCAGCGAGGTGGAACCATGCCCCCCACTGCTAAATCACAGTTCATTGCTCTCATGGTGACAGCATCACACTTCTGTTTAGCATGGGAACGATCCACCTCCAGTTTCCAGCCACCATGCCATGGGCCTGTCATCACTGAATTCCCTTTCCCTGGTGTGGGCACATGGCTGAACCCGCCCTCTGTTCCGTGGACCACACCAAGCTTGTCTATGGCTTGGCATCCTCCCTGGTTTTTTGGCATCTTGTTCTCAGTGATGTTGCAGCCCAGACAGTTGCAGCAATAAAAATAGCTGCCCTGCTCCTATTCAGCATTCCTCTGGCTTAATGTTTCTGGAGCACCATCTGCCTGGTGCTGGACTTGGAAGAGCGTGTTTAGCTGATAATGCACCTTGTTTCTAGAGCCACTCCTTGTCTGGGACGGAAGCCCTGTATTTGCTTCTCAGGAGCAGAACTGCACCTTCAGCTGCTCTAAAATCACTAGAAATAAATAATCAAGATCCAAGAATCTGCTGGAGATGGGCACCTAGTCATAATTCCTGCTTTCCCCTGGATTTTGAAATCAATCTGCCAGTTCATTCTGCTAGTACATATCAGGCTGATTGTTGACTGGTACTAAATCACATGTTTTATAAAACTGTGTTCCAGAAATTATTTATCTGTCAGATTTGGAGGCACTGTGAAACACACAGTTAAGTCTCTTTGAACCGTGTAGACTGGCAGCAATAATATTTCCTCTCTTAATTCCTTGTTATCCCAATAATCTGTTCACAAAGTGGCTTTTTACCCTTGGAAATCACTATCAGAGTCAATTTGTGATTTGGGGCAACCGAAAGTCATGTTATAGTCTGTTCTTGGCCAGTAAAGACTGGAGATGTGCTTTTCCCACACTCACACGTCTCCATGTGCCCCCTCTGTTCCTGTCCCCACCCACAGCACTGTCACTTGCGGTGACTGTGACCTGCAGCAGCAGGAGGAAGAGCTGTTCTTTTGGGGGGTAAACTTCTTGAAGTGGAGCTGATGAATGCCTGGGCTCAATTTGCAGCCACCAGTGCTGGGGGTCCTTGTCAACACTGGCTGCTTGCCCTCGGCAGGGATGTCAGAGCAGCCTGATGTAGGATTAATTACATCTCCTCGCTTTAAATAGTGACACAGCCCTGTGTTAGTGCCCCAGGCAGAGTGCGTTGCCCAGCGAAAACCCTTTAAGTGTGAGTTATCAGGACCTGCCAGTTAAAAACTGTCTAGTTTTAGTAGTAGCTGTTTAATACAGTCATAAATTATGGTCAAAGTGGAAAGTCTTTTTTCATTATGTGATGTGGCTTATCATTTGGCTCTTCCCCAAGTATGGAAGAGAAATATTTATGAAACACTTTGGCTTCTCAGTGTCCTGCGTTACCACAGCAGATCAGGGAGCTCCATGGGCAGCCTGAGTCCTTCAGTTCTCACTCTCTTGGCTGGAGACTTGTCTGTGCCCCCTTTAGATGTGTCATCCTTAAGATTTATTATCCTTTTTGGTTCCCCCCATCTCATTTGCATTCATGACTGTTGGCTTCCCCTTTTTACCTTTGCGTAGTTATTTTTGCTTCCTCTTTGGGCTGTGCTGGGTCTGTAACCAGTGTGGTCAACTTTCTCAATCATGGGCTTGTGGCTTTTCAGCCCTCAGTGACCTCAGAAGATTTCTCTGCACAGCATTTCTTACTTTTCCGAGTCATCATGGGTCGGGAACGGGCAGGACATGAGCAGGCAGGTGTCTGCACCGCAGAGCTGCCGGTGGTGGGGGCTCTGCCCACCCCCAGCCTGGAGCCAGGCAGGTGCTTGGCATGATACATGGCATGTTTTTATACTTAGCTTTTGATTAAAACCCAGGACGCACTGATCCGCCATGAGCATCCGTGTGCAAACAGGGAAGGCAGTGAGGGAGAACGCCGGCTCCCTGTCTGTGGCTGTGGCGCTGCGTTGAGCCTGCTGTTCATTGGGACACAGCGGGAAAGGCAGGAGCGACGGAGGAGGTCTGGGAGGATATTTGTCCTGGGCTGCTGGGATTAACCCTTGTCCCTCCTGTCTCCACAGGCGTGCTATGGCATCCTGAAGGTCCCCATCGGGAGCTGGCTGTGCCGGACCTGTGCCCTCGGTGTTCAGCCCAAGTGTCTGCTGTGCCCCAAGAGGGGCGGGGCGCTGAAACCCACCCGGAGCGGGACGAAATGGGTCCACGTTAGCTGTGCCTTATGGATACCTGAAGTGAGATGTTTTCCAGCCTCCTCCTGATGGGTGGGTGGGCAGAGTCCTGGTTTCAGGTCTTGGCCCAGGGTGTTCATTAATGGTGTAAATATCAAATGCAGTTTGGCTCGTCAAGCTGTGCCAGAGCCACAGTGCCGGGCAGTTATCAGGCCGTGTGTTTAACGAGCAGCCAAGGGGCACCCTTGTTAAAGGAGGCACCCTGTTAAAGGAGGGCAGAGAATTAGGGTGCAAGGCCACAGAGGTGGGGGCATACCTCTGAGCAGAGTAAAGCTAATTTCGTATGCCCATCTGAGATATACCTCAGATGAGGAATTAGTGCAGAGGAAAAACCATCACAAATGTTTCTTTCTGCAACATCCAGATTTGTTTCTGGTTTTGGGGGTTTGAGTTTTTTTCCAAATTACGACTGACCCTGAAGAATAAGAAATATAATCCATCCCTCATTCAGACTGCCACAGACACCCCCTTGTAGGAGATTTGGGACTGTAGCCAGTATTTAAAATTTGTCTTCTATCTTGTGGCCAGGTTAGCATTGGATGTCCTGAAAAAATGGAACCCATTACGAAGATCTCACATATCCCAGCAAGCAGATGGGCTTTGTCCTGCAGCCTCTGCAAGGAGTGCACTGGGACATGCATTCAGGTATGTAACTTGGCACTGAAGAAACTCAGACCTATGGGGTTGTACCTGTATTAGCCACTGGAGAGTCTTGAGATGCTGAAGGACATGGTCTGAATGAGGCTTATTTCTGTTCTGAGTAAACCTAATGACAAGAGCCTGTCAGGCATCATCAGATGTTGTTTGCAATCATTTAATGCACTGAGTGCTAGAAATCTAGATTAACTTTCTTTGCATAGCACAGTGGTGTTGCTGTAGTGACACTAATTACTGGGACTGCAAATGACCTTGGTTTGGATCAGAAAGCTCCAAGAGAAGGACTTTGTGAGGCTGCCAGGGAAGTGAGATGCTCATGGGATACATAACCCAAGCATTTCGCAAACCTCAGGGGGTGGGCCTTTCAGCTGGGGGGATATCAGAGTGCACCAGGGTTGGATAGTCCTCACTGGCCTGCTGGCTTGGAAATTAAAGTGCTTACCATGCTTACATTTCCACATTTTCTGTGTTGCCACACTTAATCAAACCACTGCAGATACCTGATTGCCCACCCTCCCCACAACAGGAGGGACAGACATTCTCTTTTCAGATGGAAGGCAGGATTCTCCAGGCTTTTCTATTGCAAAAGTGGGCCATAGCTTCCCACACCATGATCTCTATTCTTGGGGAGCAGAGCAGAAGCTCCCATCCAAAATGCAGCACACTTGGTGTGAGAGCATTTGGGGAGCCCTGCTGAACCTCATGATTCCCCCTCCTTCCACCTGCTTGGCCAGTGTGATGTCCTGGTGGTCCCAGAGGGTAGCCATTAAGCTTTGAAAAATTGAGAGGAAGTTAGGGATGTGTCTGTTGGGCTACACTGTGTGCTGGAAGAGAAATTAGGCCTTGTTGGCTGCAGGTTCTCAGACCCGGAGGTGATCCTGGGATTACAGCCAGGTCACCGGGGATGGACTGAGAGAGGATTGTGGGTTTCTGGACAGTGTCAGCCCTATGAGATGTGATAATTGCAGTTTGTGACCTTGTAAGGTGTTGTTTACCTTTTACCATAATAGGCAATGTCTAGGAAATATTCCAGGTGATTGGGGAACACTGAGGTGAACTCATTTTTGTTTATATGAGGTGATTTCCTGTTTTTCCATGTGTCCCTATCCCAAGTGATCAGCTCTGGTACCTCAGCAGGAGCTGCACGGTGGAGGTCGGTGTGTGCAGCAGTGACCATGGACACGGAGCTGCTGGCTGGTGGCAGAAGGACAGCAGTGAAAGGAGCTCTGCAAGCTCTGCTGTGTTTGTGCTGTCGTCTTGGGTTGAATTCTTTAAAGGGAGCTACTTAAAAGTAATCCCCATAGTTTGAAATGAAATCTCACAATACTTCTTTAAATCTGTCATATTGACTCATTTTTTGATGGCTCTGGGTGCTTATTCACCCTGCCAGATGGAGATACTGTGTCAGAATGGCAACTGCTTTCAAAGAACAGAGGGGCAGGGAAGGAAGCAAACAGGCTTGGCAGCATCAAAAAGAATTCAGTGTCTCTCAGGCTTCATCCTCTTAGTGCCATCATGACATGGGAGCCGTGAGATCCCGGGGACTGAACGGATTTGCATGAAAGGTCACCTGAGATGGGACAGGAGCCTTGCTGCCTCATGTGCTGGCAGCTCATGGTTTATAAGTCTTCATGGCATTGTCACTGGAGCATTTGCTGAGGCCACCCTGCCGTGTGCAGGATGGTTTTGCTTCAAGGAAAAGGGGGAGAAGTGAAAAAAAAGCAGGCGGTGCCTTTATTTAAGGATTTACGGGGTAAATTAATATCCATAGGTAAATAAACATGCTGTATACTCATCAGTGGTACAGAGCTCTGTTTTGAAAACTTACGTTTATGGAGCATATTTTGTGGAGCGTATTTTATGGGGCATATTTTATGAAGCATGTTTTTGCTAGTGCCTGTTTATACAGGTGCGATCTACCTTTGTCAGCATTTCGGGTTTGTGACCCAGCTCTGAAAGGAGGAGGTTGTTTTCTGCAAAAGCACTGGGTGTTTGTTTCTGGCAGCAGCAATTAGGTGCTGCAGGTGGGCAGGTCTGGGGAAAGAAGGAAGTTGCTTCCAGGAGGGGATTTTCCGAGTGGCCAAGTGGGTTTTATGAAGGCGAAGTCTGGGAGGCAGGCTGGAGGAGTAGAAGACTGTCATCCCAGCAGGGCATCTCAGAGGCAGCATGCAGCTGGAGAAAACACCCACCTCAGCCACATTTGCAGAGACAAACACGAGAAATCTTTGTGGGGACCTGTGTGTGGAGGTGTTTTTCCCCATCCAGATTTGACCATCAGAAGGGAAAGAAACTCAGAGAAGCCTGAGGAAGGGCTCCCCACTGCTGTCTTTGCCTCTGCCCTTGCTGCTGCATGTAACTCAACCCCTGCTTTCTGGTACAGAGCTGTGAGCCCGGTGTAACTCTGTGTGACCGTAACCGAGCCAAAACTACTGGGTGCAGTGCGGGGATGCAGCTCTGGAGACACTGTTTGCCTGACTCCTCTTAAGGGGAAGTCATTACTTCATGGTGGTTCTTGTGGTCAGACATCAGGAGATGCCAGAGAGCTCAGAATGCAGGAGGAATTTTCTCCTTTGCATTTCTGAGATGGAAAAGAGTGCCAGGAGCCAGGCTCTGGTGCAGCCTGAGTCCTGACCATGCTTTTTTGGGACTCTGCTCCCTCCTCCTCGCTTGTGAGAGCAACTGGAAGAGCTCACCGAGGCAGCACAGAATGCCAGGGTGCTCTTGGTTGCTGGCAAGCTTCTCCAAAGGGCACAATCTTCTGCTGTCATCATCTTCCAGCTGTCTTTTTGTTGTCGCTTTTTGGAGAAAAGCCCTTGGAAATGTCCTCCATCGCTCTCCCATTCATCATCACTTCTCTGCCCACTGCCGCCCACTCCCCCTGAGCAAGCAGTGCCACTGGTGCCCATCCACTGGGATAACTGGTGCTTCCCAAAGCTGTCTTCTGCCTGTAGTCCTGAAAAGGCAGCACGTGGCATCAGGGATAAGAGCAGAGTGTGTTGCCCATGCTGCCCCAGTCCCAGCCATCCTCTGCCCCGCATCCTCCGAGGAGTCTGTGAGGCTGAAATTGCCTTTTTCAGCTCAGAAGCTCTACCAGGCTCCAGACCATCTGTGGTCACAAAAAAATCACATGGTAGTTTTTTAAGGATGCAGAAGTGTTGTGTCTGATGGCTTGGCCAGTGTTCAGCACCGGTAATTAATTTTTCCTTTCTGAGCTCCCCTTGCAGGTCTGTTGGAGTAGCCGCTTCCTTCTCCTCCAGCCCCAAACTGCAGCAGAGCACCGCTGCAAGCTGCTAAACTTCCGTTTGAACGTCCTTGGCAGCTAAAACCATCTCTCTGTTTCTTCCCAGTAAGAATGATTTGAGGACTAATTAAGAGCCCACATTAAATCTCTGAGGCAGTTTTTACCCTCTCTCTCTCAGAATTTTGTTTGGGAATGGATTTGCCTGGATAAGCAAAGTGTGCTGAAGTCCCTGAATGAAAGGTGCTGTAAGATAATGAAGCACAATCGATAACGAAGCAGGGACCGCGCCAGTCTTTTGAGCCTGGTTTATTCTGTGTGGCAGTTCCCTCCCTCTCACCACAAG
This sequence comes from Oriolus oriolus, assembly GCA_013400235.1. Classification (NCBI taxonomy): domain Eukaryota; kingdom Metazoa; phylum Chordata; class Aves; order Passeriformes; family Corvidae; genus Oriolus; species Oriolus oriolus. The sequence goes on along the minus strand of VXBT01010541.1, from coordinate 251,194 downwards.
TGGCTTCATTCCAGCGCCATTCTGGGATGGATCAATATGTTTTTATCGTTAGTTTATCCAGGGTCCCTCAGTGGCTGTGGCTGACCAGGTATCTTTCTTTGTTGCCCGGTCAGCTGAGCTGCCTAATTATTTTCTGTTTGCATTTTGGGCACGGTTTCTGACAAGTGCTGCTTGCCATCTGTTGGAGTAGAGAGATCCAGGGTGAGTGTCACTGGATTTGCTTTATTCCTAAGGTGGAGTGATGGTCATTCCTGTTAGCAGGACAGTGTCCTGGCAGAAGACATGGGAGTGTTGTTAATGCTGTTTTTAGCACTGATGGCAGAAACAGAAGGGAAGGGACACACTGTGTGTGCTTTAAAAGCCAGTGTGTGATATACTGACTGCCCTGAGTAAATCTGGAAGCTGCAAGTCAGTCTGGGTTCCCTCTGTCTCTCCTTTGTTGCCAAAAATAAATACTTGAGAACGGAGCCAGTGCTTCAGCTGCGTATGTGGCTGTGACAGGGCTTGTCCCAGGGGGTGGCCAGGGTGGCAGGGCAGGCACCCTCTGCCCACTGTGGTGGTGAGTGCCCCGGGCTGGCACAGGGAGTGTCAGTGGGTCCCTCACAGTGCCAGGCTCCAAGCGAGTGCCAGCAGCATAGCAGAGGGAGCCGAGGTTTGCAAGTTACCAGCTATTTTCATGAACAATTTTGGACTTGAAATTAGGATCAAATGGCCATTTTTAAACAGGATAAACATGGTGTCAGAGTTCATAATCCGCTTGCTTGTGGTGCCTGCGGGAGTTAGTGCCCAGCATTGCTGCCTAGAGCCGTGCTGGTACAGCCAGAGCTGCATCCAGCTCTTCCCACTGCTCCCTGAGGCTTTGGAGCAGGGCCTGGAGTGCTCTGGAAGTGAAGGATTTGGACAATGCTTGCCTATGCTTTTCTTGGTCCTGGCAGCTTCTTGACCACCAACAGACTCATTTAAAAAGTCAAAGGAAAATATCTAAAAGCAGCAACATCAAAAATTCACCCCTGGGTGCCTGAGTAGGATTCAGGGCTGATGGACAGGATGATGATAAAAAGCTATAAAACTTCTGTTCCTCAACTACTATCAGAATGTATTTTTCTTTTTGAGAATTAAGGTGCAGCAGAGCCCCAGTAAAACCAAATGGTTTGTCATCAACATTCAGGAAATTTCACATGCCGCCACCTGGTCCTTCAGGCCACAAGTGCATCTTCATCCCCCACAAGAACAATTCTTCTATTAACACCAATGTAGTGCCTACAGTAATAGCCCACTTAAAATGTCTCATTATTGCAGTTTAACTGGTCATTAGCATCTGGAATAGACTGATTTCTTATGGGTTGTGGTTGAAATAATTACCCAACACTCTACAGTTAATGAGTAGAGGGGGAGAAGGTGCTGACATGGACACAGGCACAGTGCTGGCTGGTGGGAGCTCCTCTGTGGGACACCAGGCTGAGATTTGTTGCCTGTGGGATCCAAAGTAATTTAAGCCTGAGGTAAGTTGGAAAAACATTAAAAACTTGATCTGATTGAAGTTTGACAACATTGTAGCCACTGTACAAGCTCTAAAACATTCATTTTGTGATGTTGTGCTCCAGTTGCCTTTTGCTTTCTTTTTTAAATGGAGCGAGTTAGAGGCTGTGTAATTTCCAGAGAAGGAAGGCATTCAGGAGCATTGGCTGCTGCTTAGATCCCATGTTCATTCCTAAACCTTGCCACGTTCTGGATGCTTCCAATAAAAGTGGCATACTGGCTTTAGATGAGACAGAGGGGGAGTAGCTTGAGGGTGAAATACAGGTGAGCATTTCTCCATCAGGAGAAATCTGGTGACAGTCTTGGAGCATCCCACTGGCCCGTGCAGTTCTTTGGCCTTTGACATGTCTTGTTGGAAGAACCATTGGAAGCTCCTGGTAGGTGAGAGATGAGCAGGGCCCGTTACAGATGTGGATTTAAAAAGGTAGGGTGGGAAAATGCCACCTCTTGAACCCTGGGGTTCTCCTGCTTGGGTTTGTGGTGTTGGGCCCTCGGGTCCCTACGAGCAGGGCAGTATAGGTGTTCCTCCATCAGGAATTCCTGTTGTGGAGCATCCATCCCTTCGTGGCGAGTGTCACCCTGACGGTCTCCCTGGGTTTGTGGTACGCCCCTGTTGCCTGTTGTGTGGGTGAGTGTCCCCTCAGCGATGGGTGCCTGGCCCTGAGCCCTGTCCTTCTCCCGCAGTGCTCCATGCCCGCCTGTGTCACCGCGTTCCACGTCACCTGCGCCTTCGACCACAACCTCGACATGCGGACTATCCTTGCAGACAACGATGAAGTGAAGTTCAAGTCCTTCTGCCTTGAGCACAGCACCGGGGCCACCAAGTTGCCCGAGGAGGCACGGACAGAGCCCGACCAAGCCCAGCTGGACTTGGAGAAGGTCACGCTGCGGAAGCAGAAGCTCCAGCAGCTGGAGGAAGACTTCTATGAGCTCGTGAAGCCTTCAGAGGTGGCAGAGAACCTTGACTTAAGTGAATCACTGGTGGATTTTGTCTACCAGTACTGGAAGCTGAAGAGGAAAGCAAACTCCAACAAACCGCTGCTGACGCCAAAAACAGATGAAGTGGACAACTTGGCTCAGCAAGAGCAGGATGTTCTCTACCGACGCTTAAAGCTCTTCATGCACCTCAGGCAGGACCTGGAGAGGGTGAGTACAGCTTCTCCTTCAGTGGTGTACCCGTGTGCTCCATCAGGACTGCTGTAATGTGTGCTGGCACCCGCAGACAGCGCCAGCCCTGTTCTCCCGACTCAGTTTGACTCCCCTGACAGTTTTGTTCTTTCATCTTCATTCAGAAACACAGCAGTGCTCAGTGTGTGTACATCATCACTGCCAAAACACTGACATTGACGGAATAAGTTAGTGTTGGTCTCAGCCAGGGGTTCAAAAGAACAAATGTCTGCAGGGAGAGGTGCCTTGGCAGGGCTGGGTGGATGGGAGGCAGATGATGCTGCAGCTTATGTCCACTACACCTAAATAGTTTCAAACCACAAAATTATCCTGTGTTGCCCCTCAGATGCTTTCCAGCAGCAAGGCTTGGGAACACGTCATTGTTTACTTACATTAAACATCAAAGATGAGCGAAAGCAGGGCCATTGGGAGTGGGCATCCCCTGCCCTGCTGCAGCCAAAAGTGGGTCAGCTCCTCGGGGAGCTGCTGGCAGAGGCAGAGCCAGGCCAGAGGATGCAGATGGAGGATGCAGCCACCTGCATCTCCCAGTGGTGCAGGACATCCTTGAATCCTCCCATCCACACCAGAAGGAGCAGTGGCCTCCATGGCAGCTTTTTGGGTGAGAGGGAGCATTGGTGGAGCAGCAGTGCCTGAGTGATGCCAGAGCTCCCTGGGCTGGGCTTGCTGCCACACTGTGCAGCTGCCTGTCGATTTGGCTGTCACGGCTGCACAGAGGGCAGGAGCAGGGATGGGGCAGAGGCTGGAGAGGAGGAGCAGCAGTGAAGGCGAGAAGCAGCAAGAGGAAGAAGCACAGGGGAAGAAGCACACACAGAACCTGGGGTGAGATGGCAGGGAGGGGACGGGTGCAGTAGTGCTGCTGGGGAGGCACATGGGCATAGCACAGGGCAGCGGTGGGACAGGGACAGGCAGAGCAGGGATGCTGCACCTGGCATGCACAGCCCAAGCTCCTTCTCCTCCTTTGCTTAGGACCCAAGCCCTGCCTGGTCCCCTCTCTGCTGTTCCTGCCAGAGGGGTGAATCCATGGTCCTTGCCCAGGTCCCTGTCTGACCACCCACCCTGGGTGCAAAAGCCGTGGAAGAGCTCAGGGGGTCTCTAGGAGCAAGGAAGAAGGAAAGCAGGAAAATAGCATTGCTCTGACTTGGTGGATGTGGTGCTTGGTTCCCTGAGCAGGGGCTGAGGGTGCTGTCGGTGACATGCTGCTCCCTGGGAGGTGAAGGTGGTGGGGATGCTGCCCCTGCATGTCCCTGAACCCTCTCTTCAGGCTGCTGTGGCATAATTGAACCTGTGGGGAGAAAGGCAGTGTGGGTGAGCACTGTGTTCATGTCCAGGTGGGGGGCTCAGCTTTGGACCAGCCTGCCCTGGTCCCTTGCTGCACCCACCTCTTGTGTGGATCCTGTAACCTGAGAGCCTTCTTCTGTGTAAAAATAGTTGGGTTTGAAGCTATTGGTCTCTTTTCTGTGATCCTGTGGGCCTTCATCCCTGTGGTCATCATTGCCATCCCTCTGCCAGTCTGTCCCCCCTTTGTTCCTGCTTTTACTGCATCACATTTCCATCTCGGTGTTGGGCTGGGCTGGTGCCACTGTTAGTGGGTCTCTAGCAACAGGCTGCATCTGCCCGATCTGAGGGTGGCAAGTTCAACTCACTTTTCCCCCTCATCTGCTCTATATTGTAAACCTAAACCAGGATGCTTTGCCTCCTGCTGCTTCCTCTTGTTCCCAGCTTGGCTTTTCCAGCTGCACTGAACCACTGTGCATCCCTGGGTACCACGCTTTGCTCACAGCAGCTTCTCTTTGATTTCTTTGTGTCAAACCTACGTGGTTTACCAGATTTCTCATTTTCCAGAGTTGCCTCCAGGCTTTGTGGGGTGTGCCCATCAGCATTCAGCCTCTGCTTAGCAACTCCCTGCCAGGTTTCACTGCCTGGCCCTGGAAGAGCTGTTTGTTTGTTCTGCTTCCAAGAAGAAGAACAATAAACACCAGCCAGATCAAAGTCCACTGCTCAGATGGGTGATAGGGGTTTAAATCCAGTTGCTGCCAGTGCATCCCAGGTATCTGATCGTGCCTGGCAGCACCTGGCAGGTCACAGCCACCCTGTTTCGCCTGCAAATAGTGAGCAATCACATCAAACTGGGATCAGAGATGAGCAGCCTGGAAGGCTCTGAAGGCTTTCAGAGGGTGTCCACAGGACATCATGTTGGATTTTAGCAATTTCAGCAGTTAATCTGGCAGAAGTGATTTTAGGGCTGATAATGGTATCAGGATCCAGGAGTTGGGGAGGCAGAAGCAGAGAGCAGATGACACGGGGGCAGCCAGAGTGATGGTGGTTCCCTCTGTCATTTCTTAACTCCTGTCATGTCTGCACTTCACAGTGTCAGCAAATGAAAGCTATTACCTGGGAATCCTAATACAGTCCCCCCATTTTATTTTTGGCCTTTTTTAACCCTCTTTGCCTTTTTATTAAAGCTTTTGCCAAGGACTGGGTGTTTAAATTAGCTTTAACAAAAAGCTGTGGTTTCCAGGCTTTCACACCAGCATCTAAACTTGGCTTGGGGAAGCAGCACTGGGTGGTGTTGAGCTGTGTAAGTGTGGGTAAATACCAGCAGTCTCTAAGCAAAGCTCAAGTAATGTTTTCTTCCAGGAATATCAAATCATAGAGAAGAGAGACCGCCAAACACTTGGAGATTCAGGTTGCCAGAAGCAGTTATTTTCTTCATAAAGAAATAGTTTGATGTTTTCTCCAATCCAGAAAGAAAAAAAGAGAACATAGTAAAATACACTATATAACTCCCTGCCTTGTATTTACAGCTAGGGGATTCAACTACAACAAAAAAAAAGAGCAGCTTTTTCTCCTTTTATTCTAAACATTCCCAAATTGTCCTTAAGTGAGACAGTATTAGGGGTTGGCTGCAGTTGTCCCGCTGCCCTCACAGCCTTTGGTGGCAGATATGAGGTAAGCACAGGGTGATATCCTGGCTTGCTCTGTCACTGTGAGAGGCACAAAGGCTCCTGGCCACATTGGGACAGTCCCCCAGGCCTGGAAATATTCCCTGCAGAGGAAGGTGTGATCATGAGGAGGGGAAGGAGTCGAAGACATCAGGGTCACATGTGAGTGCAGACGTACCCATGTGCATGTTCCTCTGTTCAGGCCACCTCCTCCTTACCTTATTACAGGCAGCTTTGCTCTTTCAGAGCGTCAGAAAGCTGGGTAAATGCTGTCAAATCCTGTTAGCTGCCATTAGCGTTTTCTACTCTGCAGCTGAAAGCCTCTCCTTGCTCCAAAAGCCCTGATGTCCATTGTGGCAGCAGTGCCAGAGCCTGGCTCTCCAGCCACCCTCACATGGGGCTGGCAAAAGCATGGCACTGAAACTCATCAAGTGCTAGGTGCCAGGAGTTATCAGCAGTAGCTGTGTCATCTTATGCTGCTGGAGGTGTTTATCAGCAGCCCCCTGTGATGAGCAGGGTTTAGCTGCTGCTGCTGCACTGGCTCACGTGAGCAGTTATATTTTGTGCTTTGGTGTTTGTGTTTAGGGCTTCAGATAATCATAGAATGGGTTGGGCTGGGTTGGAAGGGACCTTAAAGATCATCTAGTTCCAACCCCACTGCCACGGTTAATGAAAGTTCTTGAGCTGGGACGAAATGCACCAGTGACTCGCAGGTAGATGTGGAGCAAGTGTGAATAACCATCTGGAGGGGCCAGATTTGAGGTAGGGAGCTGCTCCAGCTGCTGACCTGGGCCAGCATTGCCAGGGTATTTTGCTGTATGTTCTATGCTTTTTCCTGGTATCTGCTTTAGGGCAGTTCTGTGAGGCTCTGACATCCCCATCCCACCTGAGCCCCTGCCCTGCACTGGCTGTGGGAAGAGGGTTTATCCCTCCCTGCAAAAGGTGCAATTTGTGGATGAGAACCGGTGCGTTGACTCAGGGCACCAAGGTGCTGCATAGAACTTGGCATTTTTTGTGCAGGTGGCTCTGTCAGGTGTGAACAGGACACGTGCACGATGCAGCTGCTGGGCCCAGGACTCAGCACGATGCTGGGGTGGTTGGAGCTGGACTTTGCATAACTGTGTTATAATGCCCCTCCTACAGCACCTTCCCTTCCGAGACTTCCCAGTGCCCATGCTGGAGAAGCCAGCCAGCATTCCTTGCCCACCGTGGGGTCCTGGCTGTTGGAGCCAGGACGGAGACGTTTGGGCTCGGAATTATTCACTGCATGGTTTTTCCCATATGTATCACACAGTTTGGATCAAGAGCCCTCACTGGATCAAGAGCTCACCCAAAGGGCCCTGGTAGGAGTGCAGCACAGATGGTGGTGAGGTGAAAAGGATGGAATCCCAGGGAGTGGGCATTTCCCTGGGCAGCAGGAGCAGCAACACAAGTTGAGGGGACCTGCTTTGACCGTGCCTAAACCAGACACTCTTTCTTGTGTTCCTGTAGGTTAGAAATCTCTGTTACATGGTGACGAGACGGGAGAAAATGAAACACACCATTTGTAAACTGCAGGAGCAGATCTTCCATCTCCAGATGAAGCTTATTGAGAAAGATCTTTACCCAGGTCAGTACCACTTCCCAGAGCTTGTTCTCACAGACGCTGGTCCCCACTGTCCTCTGAAGCCAAGTAGTGTGCCCCAGCTCCCTGCACCAGGGAAGCCAGAGCTGCCCCCTCCCCTGGTGTGTTATTTTGGCACGGTTCGTATGTTGACTCAGAAACACTCAATAAAGCCAGACTCTGGGTGACTGGAGTGCTGGAGCTGTTTGTTTTCACAGATCCCTCTTGATCCTCCCCTTCCTGGAAATCAGTCAGAAGGACCAAACGTTTGCTTAGGTGGGGATGCTAAGACAGTATTGGGTGACTTTGGTGAGCTGGAACTGCTTGGGAGGAGATGGCACATCCTGGGCACAGGGCTGCTCTGCAGCTGGCTCCCTGGCACAGGGTGGAAGCCCTGCTTCAGGCTCTTTGCAGATGCCTTTGAGCATTCTGTCAAGAATCAAGGGTTAATCTGCTGGTGGGGGGGGTCTGTTGCTCCAGGAGACCAGCTCCTTTAGCTCTGGTCAGCTGCAGCTCCCCGCTTCACATACCTATTAGTGGAGATCATGCTGCTGTATGCAAAGCCTCTGCCAACTTTTATTAAGGAGCTGAAATAAAGTTGGTTTCCTTTTGTCCTACTTCTTTTTTCCTTCCGCACAAGCAGCGCTGGAGCCCACAGCTCCTGCTCCCTCCTCCTTCTCCTCCTTTGCCTCCGGTGGCAGGGCAGACCAGACCCCGTGGCTGCAGAACAGTTTTTCCAGCAGCATCTGGTGCTTTGGCAGCCGCTTCCGACGGTTGTTGTGTTTGTGGCTTTGGAGTTGTGTTTGAAGCCATCACATGGTTGGGGTTTCTTCAGGAGCTGTCTGGGCTGAGCTTTCCTTGACAAAAGTCTCCTTTGACTGAAGTTTTGGAGGCTGGGGAATGTGTATGTCTGTGACTCAGGCCCATGCAAATTCCTCTTGATAGCCAAAGCCAGGCAGCGATGGGGGACAGGAGGAGCTGGGACCCCAGGGTGTGCTCTGGGGTGATGTGGCTCCTGTAAATCCCATTCCCTCTCATACTCTGTGTTGCTCCACATGTCCTTGCTGGACCAGAGGTACAGGTCACCAGCCTGAACACACACCAGTGGTGTTCCCACCATCTGGAGACCCCATGTTGCACATCCATTCCCTGGCACCCAGGGTGTTACGCATGCTTTATTCCTGAGCTGGACCCCCACCTCGCTGCCCCAGCCAGCAGCACCCCTGCCAGGAGCACCACCTGCCACGTGCTGCCACTGCCAGATTCTGTGGGTTTTGGAAGCATCACAGGGGACCTCAGGATGCTCTTTAGTTCAGCTGGGCAAACGCAGTCCAGCATTTGCAGCTCTCAGAAGGAGGTAGGCACAGGGCAGTTTGCCAGGAAGGGTTTTTAAGCTCACCTCTCTTGCAGACAAGGTGTTAGATAGCTGGAAATGCTCTTGGGGACCTGTGTTCCCCAAAACACCTTGGGGGTACATGTCCTACCCTCTCTCTGATGCAGCAGTGGGTTGGGAGCCAGCAATTCCTCCCAGGGAGAGCTGGAGTAGGTGAGCTGGGAGCCTCACCAGTGGAGTCCAGATGCCAGGCAGTGATGGGGAGCTGTGTTGGGGCTCTGCTGATGGTGTTTTGGGGTTGTGTGCACTGCCCAGTGCTGGTGCTGTGCGATTGCCCTTCCCAAAAATTGTTACGAGTGTACTTGAGAAAAGCATGGCTGCTGTTCCCATGATGTTTGTTCTGCCTGAAGGTGAGTGATCAGAGACAGACACACAGTGGGAGGGTGGCTTGGGTGGGGATTGGTGTGCAGGGATCACTTCAGACCTTGTGATGCAGCTGCTCTTCTCTGCTGCCCCACCTGGCTGGCGTTTGTGCTTTCCTTTTCCGCTCTGAACCGACCGAGCTGAGCTGCTTGTCTCTCCCAGGATGGACTTAGTGGTTGGGCCTGAGCAAGGACTGACTGCTCCCTCTGGGATGAGCCCCCGTGAGTCCCTGCTGCCAGGGAAACAGCCTGGCCCCAGGAATTTGGTCCTGGGATCTCCAAGTGGTTTGGGCATCTGGATCCTTCCCATGCCAGGGCGATATTGGGGACCTGGGTGTGTTTCAGCACCACTTATAGAGTGTCCTGAGCTCAGGAGTTCTCTTGCCAAGTGACCATACCAGGAGCAGCAGATACTCAGCATCCAGGGGAACCAAAGCTTTGGATAACTCATTGCTGCATTTTCCAGCATTACAAAGCACTTACTGGTTTGGAAGTGGGGGATGGTTCCATCAGCATCCTCCCCCACAGCTCCGGACCAGGATGCTCTGCATACCTGGGGTTCCTAGGAGAAAGGAAGAAGACTCCATTATTTCACCAGGATGAGGCCAGTTTTTAACTGCTGTTACAGTAGCCATCGACCGAAATCTGTTGGGGTTGTTCCAAAGATGGTTTTGGCACAAAGGTTTTTTTGGACTGGCTCCCACACAAAACTCAGAACAGGAGGGGTTTATTTTTCCCGCTGTCAAATGATCATTTAAGCAGGAGATTCTTAATAAAATCAGTGAGAACTGCCCGTGTAAAATGAACCCTCCTCTCTTCCCTGTATTTTTCTTGCACAGAGTGGAAAGTAAACACTGTCTGGCTTTGAAACACGGCTACTATTTTGACAGGTTCCTCTTCAAAAAGTGCTGCTCGGGTTTCTCTTTAGCCCCATTCTGCTGTCTAAACAAAGTTAGATTTTGATTTTGTAAGCGAAGTGAAAAATGTGTCTGCCTTCCTCCCATTACTTGGCAGGAACGTAGCAAATACCAAATTTGCTTTTGCATTTCTTTCTTTCTGTAAGTCCTTTGGTCAGGAGGGGTTCCTGGCTGGCAACTCCAGGACTGTAAATCCTCTGTTGATTCAGACTCAGGCAGGTGAAATGCAAATTCCCTCCCCTGCTCACCCAGTACATTTCCACTGCTGCAGCAGGGCGAGAGCCGAGGTTATTCCCTCTGACCCGTCCACCCCGTGGCCTCTCTGCTGAGGATTTGCTGCTGGCTGACACAATAAACTGATTTCTTCCTAAGATCATTGTTTAACCTATGGGCCAGACTCTGACAAACTGCCTGTCCCACCTTGATTTCCGTGTGCCACCCACATTTTGGTTTAAGGGCAATAGCCTTCCCTCTCTGAAAATTAATAGAAGTTTTAGCATAGACTTCTGGGGAAGAATGACCTAACAGAGTAAGTAAAAACTGTTGGAAGTATTTTACTTGGCAATACAAGTTGTACTTTTTAGGGTATTTGTCCTGTTTACCCAAGAGGAATAAATCCAGTAGAAGTTCAAAGCCATTTAGGAAATGCTAATTTTTAGCTGAATGTCTGTATAGCTAAGAGTTAGATCCCTACCTTTCCATAGGCAGTCCTGGTCATCTTCCCTGCTTCATGTACCTTTGTCACTTTGGGGTTTTTTCACTCCTGCACAGTTTTGCCAAAAGGTCAAATCAAGGTTGGCTTTAAACCTGTTGGTACCTTTGCTCTGTCAGTCTGGCTGTGCAGCTGAATCCCTTCCTGGAGATGCTCTTGCTGTTGATGGGTGGCACAGCACCAGGTTTGTAGGTCGCCATGGCTCCTGGAAGGTGTCTGAGCAGGATTTGTGGTTACTCCCTTGTGGGTCCTCACCCCAAAGTCCTGGTCCAGGTCCGTGGCTGCAGAATCTCCAGCAAGTCCCCTGCCTTCAGTGGGGCTGCTCCTGTGGCCACTCCTAAGTTCTTCTCCAAGGTTAAAATCTCTTTTTTGTATAAACTACAGGATTCAGATTTTCTTAACATGTAGAGACCTTAGCCTACAGCTGGCCGAAGAACGGCCTTTGTTCTCCCTTTGGCTTGGAGTTGTTTGCAGGTCTGCTCCAGGTCTCCACTGCAGGGGTGGCCCAGGGGAACTTGCTCACCGCAGCATCCCTGATGCCTCGTCTCACACGGCGTTTTCCTTTTTTTCTAAAAAATGCCAGAACAAACTGGGAAGAAGACAAAGGGTAAGAAAAATGACCCAAGAAGGAAAGGAAGAGATGGTAGAAAAAATAGTCCCGAGAAGACAGAGAAAAGGAAATCGGTCAACGAAACTGTTTTGGGACAACTGGGTAAGTCTGATTTTATGGCGCAGAGTTGACCCGCGATGCTGGAGGCTCCCTGTTTCGGGGAGCAGGGTTAAGTCCCAGCCCCTGATCCCTCCTGCATGTACACAGTAGAGTTACACCTTCCATCTCTTCTTTGTGGGAATCAGCCTGAATTATTCAGGTCCTACTAGAGAGACTGGGTCAGAAACATGCTCACTGGCAGGGCAGGGTATTTAAAATTCCCCCCTGTAGCTCCAGCATTGGGAGAATGTGTTATAAAACCTGTGATGTGCTGCTGGAGCGGGATTTCGCTTTCAGGTGATAAAATCAGACTTACCCACCCCGTGGTAGGGCTGCTCCCCCATGTCCTCTGTGCTGTGCAGCGACAGCGAGTACAGCACATGGGCTGTGAATTTTCATGTCGTGTCCGTGGCATGTATGGTCATGCTGGTTGTGCCGGTGGTGCAGGAACATCCAGGAGACAGGCACAAAGCGCATCCATCTCTTGAATTTGCTCTGGGGGTGAGGAGCCTGGCCCCACAGATGCTTCAACCACCTCCAGCTTGTCCCCATCAGCTGCAGCAGCAGGCAGGGCTGGGGGAAGAAAAAGAAACAGAAGAAAAAGTTTGTTTTGGACAAGGTCCTTGACAACTGCATATGGTTTTTACATGGAATTGGGTTGTTGCTTGACTTCCTCTGGTGCTGCCACCTCCACCAGCAGAGGCAGAAGGTGATGAGCTCATGTGTGGCCAGCTGCCCCACGGGGGGCTCTGTGGGGCTCTCAGGCAATCTGGAGATGCTATAAAACCCTCCAGGGGGTACAGAGCATTTCTGTGGGAGGTCTGGCGGTCTGGACCACCCTGCCTTGCTCTGCTTTGCACATTGCTCACCAGACTATGCTGCTTTCTGGTCATCTCAGAGCTGTTGGGTTTTAGGACTTTTGGAAATGGGGCTTTTGCACTCATTCTGTCTCTGCCCTGTTCTTTGCTAAAGAAGTTTTGGATTTTCTGGGGCAAATTCCAGCAAACAGTGGAAGGCTGGGGAATCTCAGAGGAAAGCTGCATGGCTATGAGCTTGAGAAACCAGGCAGCTGACCCAAAGCTTCACCAAGGTCTTGTAACCTCCTGAATTTTGTGAAGGGTTTGAAGCATCCCTTGGGGCTGCTGTCATCAGAGAAGGGCTGGGGAAGGTGAGCTGGGCAGTGCCCTTGCCCACAAAACTTGGGCTCTTCGGTGTTTGGGAACCATGCAATACCCTAAGTTCATCCCTGCTCCTGCTTCACCTTCCCTGCCTTGGGCTGGTGTCAGGGTGGGGTGCTATCTCCTCCAAAAGGGCCGTGGTGAGTTGCAGGGTCACAGCCCGTGTTGCTGCTCACAGGTGAGGGTGATGCAAAGCTGTCACTGCTACCAGCAAACATTGCAGCTGTGAGTCACCCCGCCCGGGCCACTGCTCTTTCCCTCTCGGTTGCTAGACTCACTGTTTCAAAGGAAAGCTCTTCCTGAAATCCAAAATCAAACCTCATTTTTCCTCCATCCATAGAACCAACTCAGATGTTGAACCCGTGGGTTTCTGTTTCAGAGATAGAAACTGCCTGTGCCTGTGTAGGTGTTTCCCATTGCTAATCAGACCCAATTAGCCCAGCCTACAGTGCTGACTCTTGCTCTCAATGATCATTATCAGGAAGTTTTCCAGCTTTTTCCATTCCAGACTTCATCTGTGCTCCCCTTCTTCAGTTTCCACACCTTTTGAGATGTTCTCAGGCGTGCAGATGCAGCAGTGGTCCCATCACCACACTGGCTGCTTGGCTCTGGTGGTGGCCTGGCAGCAGCTGCATCTTGGGGAACCTGTCACCCCTTGCCTGGGCATAAGTCCTGCTCTGTCACGTTTTCCAGTTTGCACTCTTGAATTGTTTGTCTTCCACCTTTGCATGAGAATGTTTCCACCTGTGCTGGGATGTGTCATTGCTTGTCATCTTCGCTGAAGGAAGATGCTTGGTTTGGATTCAGAAGGTTCGTGGAGAGTTGGATGTGAGGGACTGCTTGGTTTGTTGTCCTGTGACCTCAGTGAACCCCAAATTCAGCACTGGTGCTGGAGTAAACCCTCCTCTGTGTCCGGGTGTGGTGTGTTACAGGTTATCTTTCAAGTGTTTCTCCAGTGCCAGGGAGTTTTGGTGTAGTTGATGATGGTGATAGAAGGCAACATGGCTGTTCCTGGCTTCTGAGGCAATCTTCCACTCTTTGTTTTTTCCCAGGCTTGTCAACCTCCTTCCCCATCGATGGGACCTTCTTCAACAGCTGGTTGGCACAGTCGGTGCAGATCACCGCGGAGAACATGGCAATGAGCGAGTGGTCACTCAACAACGCCCACCATGAGGACAGCACCCCTGGCCTCTCCGAGGAGCTCCTCCAGGATGAGGAGACCTTGCTGAGCTTCATGATGGACCATTCCCTCAGGTCCCCATTCAGGCAGAGTGAGGCCACTAAGAAAGTGAAAAGCAGAACGAGAACGAACACTAAGAAAAAGCTGCCGAGGAGCAGCCCCTCTGCAGGGGGTGGGGGCCACCCGGAGGGCTCGGAGCCCTGGACTTACAATGCCAGCAACTTGTCGGATGATCCCGCCAAGCCCTTCGCTCTGGATTCCAGACCGAGCAAGTCGGAAAAAGGGGCAGCAAAGCTTCCCTCCGACCGCAAAGGGACGGGCGAGGCCAAAAAGGTGGCCAAGAAGGGCTCTCTCCAGAAAGCCAGTGAGCCTCACCCCCCTGCTGGGACACGGGGCTGCGTCAGCAAGGAGGAGGAGGAGGAGGAGGAGGAGGAAACGCCGCGCTGCGCTCAGACGGAGCCCAGCCCCGCGGCCAAAGTGCCTGACTCCGTAGGTAGCCCCAAAACCATCGTGCGGTTCAAATTACCAAAGGAGAGCCGGGGGACGCGGCGGTCGCAGCCCCCCAAGGCCGACGGCGCTGGCGGAGCTCCCTCGCGTCGCTTCGACGCCGACACGGACGGATACTTCTCCGACGCCGAGATGAGCGACTCGGACGGGGAGTCCCGCGGCGGCCGGGCGCAGCGGGGCCAGCTGGACGCAGCCGGCGAGGACATCGTCAGGATGAGCATCCTGGCATCCTAACTCCTCCGACCACGCTGGCTCGATGAGGCCTCAACCCAGTTCCAACTGCCATGTCCAATTTCTGCCTGGTATCACGGCGAGGGGGGTTTTTAATATGTGTATATAGTTGGAAATTCGGCACTGTTGTCTTTCTCTTCTCGATACGCCTGAGATACAGCTTCAGCTTCACCGACATCGATGACTGTGACAGCAGTGGTCCCTCCCCGGCTCCCTGCCAGACCCCACTTCCCGGGAACGCGAGCCGGCACCCGCCAGGACCGATGCCGAGGGTGCTGAGAGGGTGGAGGGTGCCGGTACCCGTGCTTTCTGCAGGGATGGCAGTTCAATTAATGGGCATTATTTAATGAGGGGCAGATTTCTGCCTGGGACGGTTGCCCTCAGAGCAGGGAGCGAGTAGAGGGTCCGGCAGTGGCCAGCTGTGGGAGGGGAAATTCCCACCTGTGTGTGCGGAGACAAGGAAGCAAAATAAGCGATTCTAAAATAAATAACGACTAAAGCACAAAAAGCTTGTTGGAGGAAAACGCTTGGGGTGGAAGAGAGCAATGTTACATTTCTATTTTTAGGAAACGAAAACCCCTTGGTCATTATTTTTCCCCTCACCTTTCCATCTGGTTGGGATCCGTCCAGGGGCCAGGATGCAAAATTCCTCCCCGTCCGTGCCCCTGTTGAGGTTGTTAGAAACACTGAAGTGATTTACTCAGGTGAATGGATCAGCAAGTGGAAAATGGAAATGTGGGGCAGGATGGAGGAGGAAAACATCCTTTAAAACCACTGTGGGGAGTCAGGGTTGGTGTAACCCGGGAGGTTAAGCGATTTTTTCTGCCCATGCTTCTCTCCAGTGCTGCCATGGTCTCACCATGCCCGGGCAGCACATTTGAAATCCCCCTTGCACACCAAAACCATAGCCCCAAGGCCAAATGTGCCGTCACTGAGGGGAAATGACAACCCTTGCCACCACCATTGTGTTTTCCTACTAAATGCTACAATGGAAATGGTGAATTTATTCCTCTCCATCCTTTGTTTTGGTTTGGTTTTTTTTACCTTAAATCCTGGTTACAAGCTGTTGACTCGTTGTGGAGGGGTGATTCACAGAAGCTGACATTATAAATATTACAATAATTTAATGCATAAAATGTCCCCAATAAGCCTTAAATGTTGTTTAAAAGCCCATGTTACCTATAAGTCAGGCGAATTTCCATGTTTGCACTTAATTGCACCATTACTTCGGTTTTGGCTTCAAAGGTCACAGTTAAGTCATGCTACGTGTTTTATTGGAGTGACCCCAGTGTGAGCTCAGGGAACAAAAAAAAAAGGAATTCACTGAAACTTTTGTTGTTGTTGTTTTTTAAAAATAAAAATGTTAAAAAAAAAACTAAAAAAAAAAAAAAAAAACAAAACCAACCCAAACCTGGGACACTTCTGCAACCGGTTAAACCCATCACTAAACAAAAAAACCTTGCAATTGTCAAACCAATCAGTCAAAGAATTTTGTGGATGCCAAAGAAATATTTTGACAGTCAAGCAGCACAGCCAGAAACCGGAAACTTGTCATTATGAAAAAAAATTGGAAGTTATTTAGCAACCAAGGACTAAAGACACACTCATACCACACTGCTGCGGCGTTAGGTTCCAAGCTTGCTCCGAGGGATGCTGCTGCTCCGAGACTGCATCCTGCCGTTTTGGTTTCCGATGCTTTTTGCTCATCTCACTGTGAGCTTTCTTTTTGAAACTCTGAGACTATTTCAATTGATGTTTTAGAGTAGATCATCATCTTTATCAGCCTTCCAAAGTCCTTATTATTGATAAAATTACAGCAAAGATCAGCGATGACAGCCCAGCTGATCCCAGACACGGCGAGCAGTGGGGGCTTCGGGTAGGATGCCCAGCCCTGCCTAAGCCCAACACTCACCTGGCTGAGACTGACCGTGCCTGGGAAGGAATCTTCCTCAGATGGGAAAAATGTGACACAAGTTATTAGTGGAAAAAAAAAAGAAAACAAAAAACCAGCAAAATACCAACAAAACAGGAGCCACCTTTGTTATAAATTAGCATAATCCATTGAGGTTGGAAATGAAAATCTGCTCGTTAATTAAGGCTCAGTATGTTCAGATAATGTTAAATACAGTAAATAGGACTTAGTTTATCTTATCAGGCTTGCTAGCTTTAGCTCCAGTATCTTAGTATACAAGTCATAACAATAATCAATATGCTGCCTTTTAATGAATCTTGCTTCAGTGTGCTTCACTCAATTATGGTTAAAAAAAAAAGCAATCCACAAATTTCACTGTACACAGTTCCATTCATCAGCTTCTGCACTACTTGTCTTCTCAGTACAGGAAAGCAAAAAGGGGGAAACTTTAAAGAACAACCAACCTGGCACCTCCAGCATTGGGCAATAACACAGTTTGAAACACTCCCAAAACATCAGGCATTGTGTTTTGCCATCAGGAGATTGGGGAAAAGCTAAGGGAGCTGGTGGGGCACAGGGAGAAGAATGGGATGGAGGGAATAGAGAGGAGGAAAAGGGCTCTGGTGAGCTGTGGGGCTGAGCAAGGGCTGGACCATGGCAGGATGGCTGCCGCCACCCCAGAGCATCCCCTGCCTGGAGTGTCCTTGGAGCAGGGGAGTCTGGTGTTCTGGAGAGAAAATGCACAAGGAAAATATTTTTGATGTTAATGTAAATGTATTTTGAAATTAATAGAAAGAGAAGAAAAAAAAGGTTTATTTTAGTACAGAAATGTTATCTTTTAAGATGTATAAACTGCAGGAATCGACATTTGCACTGTAATAGCACCTGTTTCCTTGGAGAAGCAGCTGCTGTCGAGATGAGGATGCAGAAAGCATCATTCCCTGATGGAGCACAGCCCCACACCAGCCCCAGCCTTGATGGTTGAGGGAGTTTCCCCAGGACAGCTCCCATTCCACACTCCCATTTTCCCCACACCCATATTTTGATTTTTTCTTTTTTCTTTTGTTTTTTTTCACTTGCACCTATGTTATGGGGTTAGGATGCCTGCTGTCCCAGGGAGCTTGCCCCAAGGTCAGATGCAGAACGGATCCAGGAGGAATGCAGGATGCAGGAAGATGCTGCTACAGGGCAGGGCATGAGGTTTGGTTGTTCTTTAAGGAAATCCCCTGCAGTTTGCACCATTCCACATTCAAAACAACCCACTTCACATCAGTTACAGGAAACGATATGAATGTCGCAGGAGGAGAAACCCTTCTGTTTTCTTTGTTTCAAAGAACGTGATGTGCCATTTGTTAATACAAAAGAGAAATATTGAAAATATATTGAAAAGAGCAATTTTAAATTATTTTTGGCTTATGTTGCAATATTTATTTTCTTGTATTAGAAATTCCTTTGTAGAGAAAAAATGTATTTTTCATTAATGCAAAAACCTATTTCTCCTTTTTGTACATTTTCCATGTTAGTTAATCCTTAAAGCAATATAATGTTATCAAACTCGTTCTGTGTGAGACTGTATTATGCATGCTATTTGTGTTGCCTTGGAATAGCTCTGTCTGCCATTATTTTCATCCTGTTTAGATACAGTGTATGCTTTAATACACATTGGGACCATGGCCCATTGCTTATGAAAAAAAACCCCTTTGCATTCCTCAATGTGTTGGCAAATGCAGTCAATAAAGCAGTGTTTTCTGTGTACCTGGTGTCGGTGTAGTGAGCATGGTCACACAGAGCAAACTCATCGCAGGGATGCAGCTCTTTGGGGATGCAGGGCTGGTGCAGCCCTGCTGATGCAGCCACTCTACCTGTAAGAAGCAGATTTTTGAACTTCCATTGCATTTCCATTGACATTTCCATTGCCAAGTCTCAGCCAGCTCTTGGGAAACACAGCTGGAGACATCTGTCACAGCTGGAAGGGCAAGCCCAAGCAAGAGGATGTTCACAAAGTTCCCCATGCCTGAAAGTTTCTATAATTCAAGGTAGCCACCTTTCTTGTGAAGATCTAAGTCTTGTTTTGCAGACTTGGAGCAAAGCCCGCAGAGGAAGTCCTGCTGCGAGACAGGATGCTCAGAGGAACAGCTTCTTGCACCAGGAGCTGGTGTAACAGGCAGGGAAACACACTGCTAGATTTGCTATTCATGGGAGCAAAAGCAAGCTGTGAAATCCAAAATACTCCAGCAACGTGTTCCTGTTTGTAAGACACTCCTTGTATCCTGCTGATACCAACCAGCAGCCTGATGCAGTGAGTGGCATCCCCTGCCCAGGGAAGGGGATTGGAACTAAATGATCTCTAAAGTCCCTTCCAGCCCAAACCATTCTGTGATCTGCTGATACAGCAGTGGTTTAGGGCCTGACCCTCCACCTGTGGAGTGTAGTTGGGAGCACAGGGTTCATCACACAGCTTTAGAAACTTGAATGAGATCCACATCTTCCTGTGCATGCTTGGCTGGTTTGGAGGCTACAGGCAAGGGTGCTGCCTTGCTTCAGCAAATACTCGAGTCATTAAGAAATGGCTCTTTTCTTCTATGTTTTTTGGCTTTTACTGGCACATTTTTCTTCTGTAAAATTGCCCAAGTGCCGAAGCTGCTGAAGGAAAATGAGCTATTTATTAGACATACTTCGGTCAGTTTGTTAGTAAAGTGATTAATCAGGCAGGTCATGGTGCACAGTGAAGACGGAGCAAAGCCATTCATCTGAGATGGGTTTTCTGGGAGGTGGAGACAACTACCATGGCCTGACATTTAGCTCTTCAATGAAAAGGCAACAGATTGGTTTATTGCAAACTAAGAATTTGGTTACTGGGCTGTGTTCTTGCTCACAGCTCTCCTGGCACCCCAGTGATGAACTCAAACTCCTTTCTGGTCCCCAGAGTCCCTCGGTGCAGGTGTGATGCCCACAGCAACATGCATGAACCTGTCAAAAAGCCGGTTCAAGAGTTGCCTTCACTATTAAGTTTTTCACCTGTTCTAGGCAGGGAGATATTCAGGAGTTCAATTCCATAAAGCAGGGAGCAAGGTCACCCTGCCTGTTGCAGTTTAACCCCAAACAGCAACCCCTTTCCCAGTCTCAGAATGTCCAAGGGGATGATGCCAAGCGCAGATGGATCTCGATCTGATGCTGGGGAACACGAGGCATCATCTTTACAAACTGGCAAGGATTTTGTCTCCAAAACATTTAAGGCTCACGGAAGAGAGAGCTAGCCAAATTCCTGGGAAGATGCATCCCTGCCTTTTGGCACCTGCATTAGACCAGAGATGGCTGGGATGGTCTAGCTGGATGTATCATGGAAATGGGCATGGGGAATGGAACAAAAATGCCTGTAAGTAAAGGAAGAAAGAATTTTGGGCTGCTAAAAAGACTACATCACCTCTGTATGTCGCCTGCCCTCCCACCGAGACCATTTCACAGGAGATAAAATAACCAAGCTGGCAGCAAAACCAACTCACCAAGAACAGCTCAGCACCTCACATCTGACATTTTTCTGTTTAGGCAGACACCTTCTAAACCCCAAGCTGGCTTTTGAAGGAGTGAGGTGCAGGAGGGAGTTCCACAAGGCCAGGACCCAAACCCTGGGTACTGAACCCAGGCAGCAACCCTGCTGCCCATCACCATCACCAGGGGAGAGCCACCAGCCACAAGGGCACTGCTGGTTTTCCAGGCACTCAGCAGAGCAGGGACAGACAGACCTGGGGCACTGGGGCTCCACCAGCAGCACCACACCGTCCTATAGCCCAGCCTGAGAAATGATTTCCCAATAAAGTCACAAAAAGGTATTATTAAAAATATATATTTGTAGGCAGTTAGAGCACATAGGGCTTCCCTATGGTGCTCACTCACGGTTTGCCTATAGTGTCCTCATCACAGATGGTGCTGAATGCCTTGGTTTGGAGCGAGTAGCCAAAGAATAATTTCAATTTAATTGCAAAATAAATGTTAGGCTAGTCCCTATATGTTTTGCGTAAGTATTGCAAGTGCCACCATAAATACTAATGGGTCAAATACGCCCCAGTGTCAATAAATCATCAGCAACGGATGTGGAAAGGAATTAATTTTCCTTCAGCTTATCCTGAAAGAATTGCAGTAAGACCTTGTTTTATTGTGTTTGATTAAGTGCTGGTGGTATAACATAATTTCCCCTAACCATTAAAACCGCTGGTGCTGTACTTCTGCATAAACGCCTCTAACGTGATGAGACCATATTTAATATTTACTCTTCCAAAGTTAATACATTTAGGGGAGACATTTTGTGCTCTAAAAATAGTTCCTTGGTCTTGGATTTCCATGTAGGGCTGTGAAATGATGTGTCTGCTGTGATTGCAACAGATGAACAAGAAAAAAACCTCTAAAAAAAATAAACAAACCTATGACTAACCCACAAAACAAGGGAAAAGTCCCACTGCAGCCAGTGTCGACCCTGGCTGATCCAGAGGGTTTCACAAGCACTGCCTCTGCCATCTTTGCCCATCCCAAACTCTATTTGACAAACTCATTCCCTGTTCGTTTAATGCACAAGTGAAAAATAGATTTGTGGAGGGTCTAACCAGGCATTTTTTCGTGGAGGGTTTGACCAGGTACGTTTTCCCATGGCAACTGAGCTTGGGGATAAGTTGGGACAGGTATTGGTTGCAGGCAGCTCTTCCTTCTCCTGAGATCACCAAATATGCTGGAGATCCACCATGAAGTCATGGCGGAGAGGTGCTTAGCCCCCAGCCAAGTTTTAGGGGCACAAGGTGAGCCCACAGCTTTGCCCATATCCATCCCTCATCCATGAGACGGTGCTATGGGCACAGATCCTGGACCTTGTCTGCCATCGGGTATAAAACATGCAAACAGCAGAATTTATAGGGGAATTAGGAGGTAAGAGGAATGCAGCTCCCTTCCAAATTCGGAAGTCAGGTGCTGGAGGTGTTGTTCGTGCTGTGGATGCCCTGAGAAATGAGCCCTGGGGAGTCTGAGCTCTGCTGGTGTGTGCACTGGTGGGATGGAGTTTTCCAAAGTGGTGGGATTTTGGCATTTCCCGAAGTGCTGGGATGGTGCTTCCCAGCTAAACCCACTCTGCTGAGTATCAGGTGCAGTGTTTCTCCTCAGGAGTAGCTGCTGTACATTCAGATGTAATAAAGATTAAAGTAATTGACTGCCTGTGCTTATATTTTAAGCGGTACTTTATAATGCTGACACTGAGCATGAGGAGAAAATGCAGAGGTTAAAATACTGCTGTTACACCTGGTCATTAGCAGCCCTGCAATGAGCTCCAAATGGTCTGATCAATGAAATGGAGTTTTTCCAGGGAAAAAAGGCAGGTCAAGGAAGCAAAATAACATGTCTGCAGCCATAATTCCTGGGAAAACTATTCTCAGGAGAGAGATGCTGAGGACACCAGCCATCCATGTGGGAATGGACCTGCCACGTGCTCTGCCTCCACCCAGACATCTCCCTGTGCAGGCTGGAATGCAGTACCCTGCAAGACAGAAAATTCCCTGCAGAAAACAAGGTACCAAAACCCCTTCCAAGAATGCTCAGCTATAAATAGGTGTTTGTTGTATGGGATACCACAAATAACACTGACACTCCACAGAGCGACCAGCAGGCGGGGGATGAATTCCTGCCCTTAATAAGAAAGCAGGATAAATAAAGCATTTCTAAAAGAGGGAAATCAGCAAATTTTGCAGCTCCAGCTTTCAAATGAGTAAGTTTGGGGGATAAAGCACAGCAGCAGGGATGCCAGCCCTTGTGCCCTGCATTCCCAAAGCCAGCTTGAGCCAGGTGCCATGCTGGGGGACACAGGAGCCCTCGACACACAGAGAGACCAGCACACAGACCTGGCACAGTCCAGCTCGCCCCTGAGGGGCTGTTCTGGAGAGCCATGGGGAACGAGCTGGTTCCAATCAGGTTTTTAAATCCACCACACAGGGAACAGCTCCAGAGCAGCACAGGGCCAAGCAGCATCACTGTATGGCCAGAGGCAGGTCAGGGACACACATCCCTGTGCTGCCAGCATCACCTGCTTGGCACCAGCTCTCCTCTAGTAGCAAGAGGACCCATGGCTGATATTTTAGGCTGAATCACAAGGATGCCAAGGCACAGTCAACCACAAGGCACATTTATTGGCACAGCAAGAGCCAGATGTCTGCTGAGCCCTGAGGACTTGGGTCACTGCTCTGATCTGAAGCCAGCGAGCATCTCCCCAGTCCTCTGTGTGTGGTGCACAACAGGTCCAAAACTGGCTCATACAAACACACCAGGAGGAAGAAGGAGTATAAAGAAAGGAATATAAATATCTGAGCTCCAGGGGCAAAGACTGGGAGCAGAGAGGGCATGGCATGGCACTGGCACAACCAGAGCTGAGAGTGTGCCGAGAGTGGCTGTGCAGTCCTCACTCCATCAGCAACCACAGTTCCCTCCCAGCATCCCACCAGCCCCCCCCTAACAGGCATCTGCAGTGTCTTCCATCCCAAGCATTAGAGGATATTCAGTGATGATGAAGTAACAGCCCCACCTGACACCAAGGAAGATGTCACTGCTGCCCGTGGCTCTCAGCTGCCTGTTGGAAAACATGACTTGAGATTTGAAACTCAGTATAACTCTCTGCTTCCTAATGGGGGAACACAAGATGCCATTATTGGCTTCTGAGACTGCTCACTGGGCTTTTTTTATAGTTTCATAAAGTCATTGGCTTAGCTAAGGGTTCCCACCTCCTGACAATTAAGTGGACAACAGCTGCTTCAGCAAACAGAATTGCCTTACACTAAGGCAGGGATGGCCAAGCTGAGAGCAGTGCTGCCTGATAGCCAGAGGAACCACACTGGGGCCCTCACAAAAATCACATTTCAGCTGATTTTCCAGTCTGAGGGTGGTGTTTGCTGGCTGCTGGAGAGCTGTGATGCTGGGGGCTGTCAGAATTAAAATTGTCGTGTGTATACAAACTCATTTTGCCGTTTGGTTTCTGTAATGTATCAACAAAAGAATTTTGTTGGAAATGAGGTAATCAGGGGAAAGGTTTGTGGACCTGAAGGGCTGTACTGATGGGGTAAATAAACAAGGAATTGGCTCATTGCTGAATGACTGGAAAGAACCAGGAGTCTGTTTGCAGCAGCAGCTGTAACATCTTTCAGACTCAGCCGTGGGCTAAACCCAGCTGGAACGAGCATCTGCAGCCCTCAGAAGGGAAGCAGCAGGAGCAAGGGTTTTGCTGACAAAATATCCCCTTCTCTTCATTTTGTGCCTCTTTGTCTTTCCCAGAGGGTGGGGCTGTGGCTGTGTCCCCGTGTAGGACATGACACTCAGAGCAGGGCTGTCCCCCCGAGGATGCTCCCGCGATCTGGTACAAGTGGAAAACCAGCCACAGGCAGCAATTTCATTCACATTTTGCTCTGAGAGTTTGACTCACTCCAGACTGAAAGTCAGAACCCTGAATGCTTGGTGTGGGGGAATGAATGACACCCGAAACACCGAAACCCAGGGGAGGCTTGTACCCGCACCGAGAGCCGAAGGCAGTGGGCAGGCTGACACTGGTTCACTGCCTGGCACCTCCGACTGTCAGACCTCAGCTCCCAAGCCTGGCCTCCCACGGGTACTGCAGCCCCTTTTAGGATGCTCTTAGCCCTGATCTGAGCAAGAGGACTGACATGCTCAGATCCTCCACAGATGAATTTGTTTCAGGATCAAATATAAACTGAAAGAAAAGCCTGGACTGAAACACCTCTGCCCCTAACCCAGCCCCTGTCTGTTCCTCTTGTCACTGGCCCCCAGCCCATATGCTGGCTTTGATCCCACTCCCCGAGTGCCCCACACAGCTGAGCTCTGGTGCAGCTTGGTGCAGCTCAGCAGCACTGGGGGATGCCCAGTTCCCACTCCAGCATGCGTAATTACGTCCCCAAATTATCAAAGCAGGGAACGTAACTCCTTCCTAATGAAGAAGAGGAGCTGTGGTGCTGCTGGTCCCATGCAGGGCTCAATACCTGCTTTGCCATCACCCAGAGCCGTGATCTGCCCTCAGCACAGTTTTCAGAGTCACAGTTTGGATTGGGTTGGAAGGAACCTTAAAGCTCATTCACAACCTCCTGCCATGGGCTGGGACACCTTCCACTATCTCAGGTTGCTCCAAGCCCCATCCAACCTGGCCTGGCACACTTCTGGGGATGGGGAAGATACAGCTTCTATGTGAAACCTGTGCCAGTGCCCCACCACCCTCACACGGAAGAATTTCCTTCTAATATCCAATATAAATCTACCCTCATTCAGCTTAAAGCCGTTCTCATTTCTTCTGTCACTCCATGCCCTTGTAAAAAGTCCCTCTCCGGCATTCTTGCAGCCCCTTTAGGTACTGGAAGGCTTTTGGCACCTTCACCTGGGGAGGGGAGGAAAGCGAAGGCATCACTCGGCGGCACCGAGAGCATCATCTTCGCTGCGAAACCCATGAGTCATCTCCGCAGCAGCAGCCGGTGCGAGCCTGAGCCGCAGGATCCCACAGGCTGCCGGGGAGAGCCGGCCAAACCCAGCGCGCTTGGCTTCCCGGCAGCGCCCGGCCCCTTCTTCCTTCCTTCCTCCCCCCGCCGCCGCCTCACGGCCACCAGCTCCGCTCGAGGCGATGCTGCTTTTCGGAAGGCTGGGGTTTTTTTTGCGGTCGATCTGGGCCAGCTGGCTTCAGGAAGACAAACCAGGGCTGATGCCCCCCCTCCCTGACGCAGCTCTGCAAGCAGTTTGTGTTGGGTCTGCTGCAGTGGAGAGGGGCTTTGCTCCAGGAGAGCTTCCCCTCCCTGCTGCACTGGCAGCACAGCCCTGCTGAGCACCTTCCCACCCCAGCAGCGGGGACAGGGACAGGGACAGGGATAAGGACATGGACCCCGAGGCATGCCAGGATGCTCAGCACTGCTGCAGCCTGGGGACCACCAGCTTCCTTACACTCTGTGCGTGCAGGTGCTCAGTGATGTAAACAGTGTGAAGATGTCACCACAATAATTTTATGACTTTTCAAGTCTAATTTGTTGGCAAATTGGCACTCCAGCCCCATGGGCAGATGATTATGCTGCAGAACACACCAGAGCCATCGCTGCTCCTTCAAATGACACTGGGCTGTCCCTGTGTGCCTGTCCTGGTGGCTCACCACCCAGCAAGCTGGGGGGTGGGACATAGGCTGGACCTGGCAAAATCAATCCATAAATAAATAAAACCTTCATAAAGGAGCAACACTCAGCCTGCTGCAGACAGGGTTTTCCCCAGCCCACTCCAACTCTCCCAGACCAGCCTCTGGAACAGAGAGCAGAGGTGACCCAGAGTGACACAAGGCTGTGCGTGGAGGAGCAGCTTTTGTGGTAGCAGCACGTGGGAATTGCCCTTTTCTGCAGGAATACGAGGCCCCAACAAGGCCACTGCCAAGATCCTGATGATGAACACCCCACTTGTGCATGCTCCAGTCTGGACACTGCTGACTGTGGGCAGGCATCCCAGTGCTGGGGAAAGCATTTTTGGGAGTGCAGTGCCACTGGGCTGGTTTGAGCTGCCACGTGGATCACACTGAGTCCCTGCAGAGTGATTTCATCCCCTGGGATAGCCTAGGAGCAGCTGAGGAAACTGTCCTACTGCCTGCAGTGGCACTTGCTGTGCCTGTGGAGGGACAACTCTGCCACGGCTCCCAGCTTTGGCACTTTTAGTGAGCTCCACATGAACCACTAGTGCAGCAAACATTGCAGCAAAGCCACAGGGGAAGGGTGGAGAGAAGCTGAAATTCGTGGGCTCTTGTCAGGTACAAACACTGCTTGGCTGTACAGCAGCTACTTCCCATGTGGTTAATGCAAAGAAATGGTGCAAATAAATAAAAGCAGCATTTGCTGTAGTGATGGAGCAGAATCCACCTGACGGAGACAGAGCCCCCCATTTCGGCTGCCCAGAAGCTGCCGCACCCCCAGCTCAGAGTCAAAAAGCACTTTTGCTTTTTGGATAAAGGCATGGATCACTTGAGCCAGAGGGAAATGGCTGAACTTCTTCTGGAAGTAATTGCAGGCCCTTGGTGTGCCAGAGCAGCAGGGCAGATGGAGGCTGGGAATAACAGATCAGAGCCCAGCCTGAGCAGGATGGGCTCCTACTGAGTGTGATGCTTAAACTGTAGATGTCCCCCACTCACCTGCCGTTCCTCTCTGGGTTCTCCCAAGGCAGATGTGAACCCCAACATGAAATGCCTTTAAAACACAAACATGGCTTAACACCTCTCCTAACACGTCGTACCCTGCTCTTGCTGAGAGAAGAACAACCAAACCAGGCTGAGTGGCACCAGCAGCCACTAAAGAGCAAATCCGTGCTGAAGCTGTTGGGTTAAAGAGCATCTCCTTACTCAGCTCCCACCCACGGGCACAGAAGCTCCTCATGCATTACAGCTGAGCAACCCACCAATGCCAGTATCCACATTTTCCTGGAATTAAAAGGTTTTTAGTCTTATAAAAGTATATTACAGGAACATCTATAATGAAAATCCTGAGATATCTATATACGAAAATCTGTATAGATAGATACTTATAGATAGACAAGATATCTTGAATATCTATAGATGAAAAACTATAATCCTAGAATTTATGGCTGAAAAATCCAATTCCACGTGGGAAGAGAGAGAGAAGTGTCTACTCATGTCCTGAGCTGTACTCGATGATACGTGTGCGTCTCTTCCAATTCAGAATATTCTCTGATCCTGTGTGATTCTGTGTGGCACCAGCCACCACCAAGGCTCAAGGGTGCTCGCAGCACAGGGGGTTCCCTGCAGTCCCGTGCTCATCCTGGATAGGATCCATCCTCTGAACTTTGCTTCCAAGGAAATATGATATTGGCAGCTTCCGAGAAGCTGAGGTATACACTGGTGGTTTGAATAGTGGTTTCCTTGAAAATATTTTTCTTTTTTCTGGTGTTCCTGGGTACTGGGAGCATGGCAGATGGGTGTTCAGGGTGATGCAGGTTGGGGGCTTCCCCCTTTCCCACGCCAGGCCAGGTAGGAGCACAGGACAGCCACTGCCTGTGTCACGCACAAATCTGCATTTTATGCTACAGCAGATGAAGAACTGCTGTTCTCACAGCTGTCTGACACGGAAATCATTCTTTGGGAAGTTCCTGGAGCAGGGAAAGTAAAAAGCCGCCCAAATACAGGCAGAACACTGCAGAAGCCCAGTTTCCTGAGCAGCCTCTGCTGCCCAGGCAGGACCCCTCTCCCTGACCCCCTTTTCCCCTCAGGATTTCAGCACCCACTCCCACCCCCACACTACTGGTTTCTAACCAAAGGCCACTGCAAACTAGACCGAGATCACCAGATCATTTTATGTTAGACACTAAACAGACGTGAGATGATCACTTCAACTTAATTATATCATAATTAAGCCTTCATATTCCTGTCATCTGGAACTGTCAATGGCAGCCTGAGCGGAGCTGCTGCTCCTCTCCAAGAGCCGTCACTCAGAGCTTCTGAGAGGTGTCAAAATAGGGGTAATTTTGCCTGCAGAGCCAGCTCGTGGCTGTAAACAAGCGGTCGTGCTTCACTTCAGAGCTCTGCAGTGGAGCAGGGGCTGTGGGCATCCCCTTGCCAAAGGTGTGGGGCAATGATTGCCCAGGGAATGTGGCAGCCTCTGTCCCCACATCCCAGCACTGGTACCAGCATTGCACCCCCACATGAAATCACCTCCTTGCCTTGTGCAAGCCAGCTGTGTAAAACATGTATTTAATCATGTTATTAGGAAAAGTCAAATTTAAGTAGGCATGTACTTTTCCCTACAGGATCAGAAAAGGAGGCTGAGGCTAGAAATGTGGGGAAGATGCCTTTCCCTGAGGTTCAGCTGAGCAGAGCACCCACTCCAGCACATGCAGAGAGCTGGATGGGCCCTGTCTCTGCTGGAGGAGGCAGCGAGGGAACCATGTCCCCTCCCAGCCCCTCTGCTCACCAGGCCTGATCCTACTCCCTCACAGCCCCAAGACATCCATCCACAAACCCAGGCTTTCTTCTTCCCCTTCGGCTGCCTCCCCTCCAGGCCAAGCCACAGAGCTCCCCTGTGCACACATGCACTACTGTAACTACCATTTCATTATTATTTAATCTTGCAAGCACCGTGTAAAGCTTGCAAGGTTTTATTTAGGATTGTCTGTCAAAATTCCTGTCACCTTTATGGTTTCCAAGTGAGTCATTACCACAGTTCCAGCAACACCCCATCAGCTACTGGGCAGGTGGAAAAGAATATCTCGTTCAATTACAGTAGTGATTAATTTTTGCAAAAGTATAATGACTTCTATGGAGGGTTTCCCTCACCCTTGGCCAGTGCACCTGCTGCTGAGCTTTTCTTTCTCCATGCTTTAACAACTTCCCAATTAATCACCCTGGGAGGTGGCCGTGACTCATTGCCTCCTCCAAGCAAGTCGTGCTTCATTCTGCCTCCCAAGGAGCCCTCTGACCTCCCAGCCCTGCCTCCAGCCCACGTGGCTTTTGGCTGGCCCTTGCCAACACGATCTGATTTGTTTGTGTGAGCCTGGCAGACACCCATGGCAATAAAAGGCAAACCACAGCCAGCCACCGGAGTGTGCTTGGCGCGTGGCACCACGGTCCCCGGCGGTGCTGAGCAGTTTGA
Source organism: Oriolus oriolus (assembly GCA_013400235.1). Classification (NCBI taxonomy): domain Eukaryota; kingdom Metazoa; phylum Chordata; class Aves; order Passeriformes; family Corvidae; genus Oriolus; species Oriolus oriolus. The sequence goes on along the minus strand of VXBT01010541.1, from coordinate 222,174 downwards.
GCAGGGACCCGCCACCTAAATTAATGTGAGCAACGATGCTGACCTTCTTCCTCCACCTGCTCCATCCTCAGAAGGAGTTGGGGCGGGGAGGCTGGAGGAGGGCTGGCTCACAGCACTGCCCAGCCCAGGGCAGCCAGGGAGAGGCTGTGGCGGGTGGAGGTGGCAAAGTGGAGATCCCAGGCTCCGGAGATCCTGAGCGGCCTTTGGAGCTGGAGTTAACATCACCATGGAGCAGATCGTACTCCATGTGCTGCTGGAGCAGGAGCAGCCAGTCTGCCCCTTGCTGTCCCCATGTCCCCAGCATGCAGAGCTGGCCCTGCCAGCCGACCCGGACAGCAGCCAGGCAGCAGCACGGCCGAGAGGAGAGATCCCCAGCTCCAGGCAGAGGCACACAGAAGCAAATTAGAGCAGAGCTGCTAAAATCCACATCGCAGCTTTTGGCATCCACGTACTTTTGCAGGGGAAAGCTGTTAACCACATTATTCTTCCTGAGTTGCTGATCTGATGAAATTGCTGCCCTTTGCAAGGGTATGTCGGCCCCAAATAGGTGCCTGTTTGCCCCTTCTTGCTCTCGAGTTTGACTTTCTGCTGTTTGTCTTCACAATTCAGCAATTCAGCAAACAGCTGCAAAGGATGTTTCATTCCTTGAAAAGTATCCGTTCCTCTTACACCAGCTCTGTGCACAGTAGTTCTGGAGACCGTTGCACAACTCTCTGAGCTCTTAAAAAACATCAATGTTGAGAGGTTAAAGATTTGAAAGCCTGCTGCCACCTATGGATGGAAGGAGAGCAGTGAGAGCAGGAATCCTCCCGGGAGCATGCCTGACTAGAAGGAGACCTGAACTGTGGATGAAACCCTTGGCAGTGGGGGGATGCCAGCAGCCCAGAAAGACACGAGCTTTCTCCTTCTTCAGACAAACCCAACAAGGTGCAGGACACAAAGGGCTGAGGAAAGGTATTGGGAAATTTGCTACCCATCATGTGATACGTGTAATATGGAGAGGAAATAAACCTGGTTTTTGGCTTGCTGGATTAATCTGATTATGGTGTTTTCATTGACAGACTGCAGCTTGCCTTCCCCTTTACCTATTTGCTCTGTTGTAATTAAATCCTTAAACAAATTGTACATGTTTGCATTCAGGTTTCTAAGGTGATAATTTTTGCAATAATTCTCTACAAAACACCTGAAATGGATATTTTGGGGCCATGCAAACTACAGAGCAGTATATTCCACCTTCACTGGAGGAAACGGGCATATCTCTAATATAGATAATGTTATAGATAACAACACGTCTATAATACAGATGTTACTTTTATAGCACTGTCGCTAGAAGAGCCCTTAGTTCATGAAGAGGCTCTTTGGTCCATGGCAGGGGACATCTCCCATCTTCCAGAGAATCCCACCAGACCTCACAGGGAGTCAGGCTGCCCTCTGCCCAGCAGGACCAACCTTTACCTCACACTGGGCAAGGAGGAGAGGGCAGGGAGTGTGGTGCAGACAAACAACCACAATTCAGTATTATGTGAGATGCTGTTGTATCCATGGTGCTCATACACATGATATTCGTTGCTAATTGCTCTGGTTATCCCCATGCATGCTCTGGAATTAGAAAATGAGCCAAAAGCAGGTACAACATGATCCCCTAACCTCAGGCACCCACCACCTTACCCTTTAGAAACAGACACAATACTTTCAGCACAGGGTTAAAGATGTCCTGGGTTTTTTTTGGTTTTTTTTTTTTTTTTTGCAATTTCATCAGCTTCTTGAAAAACCTGTTTTTCTTTTATCCTGAATCATTTCACATGAAGAAACTATTGTTCTAAACTGTGATTCATCAGTTTGCATCACCACTTTCCAAACCCCTCGGGGGCACATGGGCTTCGAAGCAGGGAATGGCAGCCAGTCTTTATTTACCAATAAATAGGCACTTCATTTCTGCATTGACTCATCGTTGGTTAAGCCTGGGTTTGTTCCTATTCCTCGGCGAACCTGGAGTGATCGTTCTGTTTGCTTTTGTAATCGTTTTTTATGAGGAGCATTCACATGAACCACATCTCACTGACAATCTGTCTGCTGTTCAAATACAAATGCTTGCAAGGAGAGACAGGTATCTAAACGAAAGAGCTGAAATACCTGGAAATATCAAGTTTCCAGAAACTGCCACGAGGCAGAAAACACAACTGTTGGTTAATGAGACACCTCTAATTACAAGAATTCATGGGGGAAAGGAGGCCACCATCCAAATTATCCACTTCATTGAAGCTCTTACACAGATCCTAACTATATCTTTTTGAAATCTGAGTCAAAGGAGCTCTTTTGGAGCTAGAATCCCCTCTGTCACTCAGAGATACATCACCCCTGTCCAGCAAATGCAGCACCAGCAGCATGTGAGGGACGAACAAACTTTGCATGAGCAAAACCAAGCCTTGAGAGTTTAAAGGTGCAAAATGAAAGGCTCAGTCCTGCTTTTCTTATGCACCAAGACCTGAATCATTCTCCTCCTGTCCTTCTGCGACTGAATAAGTACCAATAAAGAAAAGAAACTAAGACCTGTGGCAGCATTTGTCCTTCTAATCCCATAGTTGTCAAGATTGAATTATACTATTATATATATATTATATATATATATATATTATATATATATAATATCTATTTTTATCCTAAATATCTGATGCTGCACTTCCCTGTGAGACATAAATCAAACCATGGCTCGAATCTCCTGCAGCTGTAGTGTTGAGTGCTCCAGCAAACCCTTGCCGTGGTCCAGTTGGGCTGGGATTCATCTCAAGGGCAGGAGGAATGCACAGGGCATGGAGCAGCCTTAACACTAATAATTGTGTGAATGGTTGGACTTGATTTTAGAGGGCTTTTCCAGCCTAAACAGTTCTATGATTCTGTGTGTCCAAGGCAAAGAAAAGCACAAGAACATAACTTGAAAGCCATTGGGAATAAAACGAATGTCCCAGCTACGACTAGGATGATTTCTGCTAAGTACCCCAAAAGTAGGTGGCACACCATGATAAGCTTAAACTGGGGCATAAATTTCTGGTTTTCCTGAACAGCAAGTAGCCAGTTGACGTGAAATTTTAACACAGTTTTTTTCTTGCCTTCCTACTTTTCTATGCTGTCCTTTGTACACATTCAGAAAGCTCGTAAGAAAACCATTTAAAAGTAGTTTCTAGTCAAAATTTCCGCAGTAGTCACCAACACTTCACTGCTGGCAGAGCTGCCCAGGCAGGCAATATGGGGTATGGCTGCATTTGCAGGGGGGAATGAGCTGAATTTGGGGATTGAGGGTTTTCTTTGGCTCTTGTACAGCAGTAACATGCCAGCCCGGGCTCCTTATTGAATCCTCCCCATCAGCTTTCCACTGAGGACCTTTCCAGTACTGTAGAAGGCTTGTGGGCTAGAAGGCTTGCTCTTTCCACTTCACCTGATTTTTTACTCTTAGTTCAGAAAACCCACAAACTTTCTAAAGGTCAGGACTGAGAGCAGATTATTCCCCAGGGAGATACAGAAACACAGGCTGCGGGGGGCAGATGCAGGGTTGCAACACATGCAGGCTGCATTACACAGAAAGGAGACGAAGGCACATGCTGCTGCAGGAGTTTGGGGGATGTTGTGTGTGAATGGAGGGGCACCATCTGTTTCTAAAAGGACTGTGCTCGAGCATTTGCTGAAAATGAGGTGGGAGTTTGATTGCCTCTTCTGCAAAATGAGAAAATCAGAACTGAAGTAAATAAAAAGGACACAGATTTGTTGGAGCAAGCCCAGGGGAGGCCACAAAGATGCTCTGAGAGCTGGAGCATCTCTGCTCTGGAGACAGGCTGAGAGCTGGGGTTGTTAATTCTGGAGCCAAGAAGGCTCCAGGGAGACCTTACAGCCCCTTCCAGTGCCTAAAGGGGCTGCAAGAGGCCTGGACAGGGACTTTGGACAAGGGCCGGGAGTGACAGGATAAGGGGGAATGGCTTCACACTGACAGAGGGCAGCGTTAGATGGGATATTAGGGAGAAATTCTTCCCTGTGAGGGCGGGGAGGCCCTGGCACAGGTTGCCCAGAGGAGCTGTGGCTGCCCCATCCCTGTTCAAGGCCAGGTTGGATGGGGTTTTGCTCTCCCTCCTTGCATGACTTTTTTGCCCAGTTCCCAGGGCAGGCTTTGGGTCTCCTCCCACCTGCCAGGACTCCTGTGCCTGCTCAGGCAGGCTGCTGCTTGTCAAGTGCCTGCCCCATGCCACCCTCCTACTCACCCCCCTGGCAATGGATCCCAGAAGGCTCCAGCCAAGGACTCAGGGCAGGACCAGCTCCTTCCCCACCGCAGCCTTGTACTGTGCAGGTCACCATTGGTACTATCTAATGAGTGCAAAAGCAAAGTCTCCATGACCCACTTCTCCCACATCTTTTTCTCCTTCTTTTGCAATCTTGAGATTTGCACTTTTTTTATATTTTGCAGAAAGGATCCAATTCTCAGCCACACATCTGTTTATTTCAGATCTGGAACATAACAAAAGAAAAATTTTTTTGTGACTTTTTTCTAGATGCTGTCTTTGTGAAGTGCTCTTATGCCCACAAGGTGTCTAAGATATTATTACAGAAACTCACATCATTTTCCCTCTTATCTGGTAACGCACAAGGTGGTTTCTTTGCTTTATTGCATGAACCTACTTCCTTTTCACTAAATATCTTCCAGCAGCACAATGTTCTGCAGCAAGTTTAAATTTGCTTTGAACTCCCAGAGAGGTGCAAGCCAAATGGGAGTTGACCAGGTCAACCAAGGACTTCACCAGCTCTATCTTCACGGTGTGCATTTCATAATTTCATGTTTACAGAGACATAAATAGACTCATCCCACAGTCACATGTGTGAGGATCTGTTACACATTCTCCACTGCAGTCAGACTCGAAGCAGCTCTGTTAACTTCAACTAACCACAGAGACTGTAACTTTTTGGGTTTTCCTCATTTATCACAAAATAATAATGGCAAACAACACGTGTAAACCTTATGCTGATTCTCTCTTGCATTCTGCCTGACAATGGCTCTGAAAACATAAGCAGAATTTCTTTTTTGATAGAGGTCTCTTTACAAATTTCTTTCTCACAATTTTTAAGCATCCAAGTGTTGGAAAAAAGCTCCCCCCCAAAACAGCCTGGGACAAAAAGAAGTTCTCCTTACGAACGAATCTTCAGGTCCAAGTGTCAAATCATCATAACCTTCTTTTGGGGATGTTTATCAGAGCGCCCCAGAGACAGCTGTCACCGACAGGGCAGTGAGTTAGAGCAAGTGGATAGAACACTTCCAAAAAACATGCTCAAGTAAACCTCTCATTTTGAAGGAACACCCACACTTCTTTATACCAATGCTAGAAGGTTCTCTGATGCCAGCAAAAAAACATAAGCTCTAAAAAAGGGAAAACTACATTATAGCTCTGCCTAACCACTGTTTCTCCAGGCAGTACCCAGAGCTCCAGCTGCTCTCCCTACCGTAGCTGCCCATCCCAATTTCTCCCACACTATCTCCTGTAATTATTTATTTGCCAGTAAAGCAAAAGCTCTTAATTTTCTCTCCTGCAGACTCCTGATTTTTTTTAAAATCCTTTAAAACCTATTATGAGTGCAGACTTGTAGCAAATGTCCTCTGCAACTTCTTGCTAATGCATCTCAGTAACAATATTTTGCACGGGTTTATATTAAACCTCTTGTGTGTGTATATGTATGTATACATATATACCTACATATTATAGATATATTACATACAAAGCAAGGAATAGAATAGTTAAGTGGCACGTACAGGAGTCTTCCTTTTACAGTTTCAATTTCCTTGAACCTAAACCAAAGTCCCACTCTAAGAGAGCAGAGAGGACACAGCATTTGGGTACTGGGGCTGGAACCCAGAGCCTGGGCTGAACTCAAAATCAATCTCTGTGTGCCAACGGGCCATGAGAGGGCTTGAAGCATGGTTTAAGTTTTGCAGCTTGTGCTTTTATCTGGTCACAAGTTTAGTGCATTAAACAAGTTAAACCTCAGCTTTATTTTTGGGGAACAGCGGCCCAAGAAGCAGCAGTTTTCAGCGATTTAGCAAACCCCAGCTTACTTGTAGGATACTGGATAGATTTTGAAATAACCTGACAAACGCTGTCACTACAGCATGCACAGACTGACTCAAATACAGCTCCTATCACTCCACAAGTCCTCTCTCCTTTTGCTTTCACAAGTACCAGCGTTTCCAAACACCCACCCTGCAGTCAGCCCACACAGGAGCTGTGGCAGGGCAGCGTCAGGAGCCCTGTCCATAACTGCTCTCCCTCTTACCTCACCGGCAAAAGGACATTTTTCAACCCCACTAATTCTTCCCTTCCTCCATTGCAAGAGGGAACTTGGTTAAGTATTTCCTAGAGATGCTCACATGACCTGCAGGGCAGCCCCTGCCCCACACCCCCTACACTGACCCCCCCTCCAGCCTGCTCAATGCCCCCTAGCAAAGCTTTCAGCTTTCACCAAAAGTTGAACAAACTCGAACTTAAGTTCTGCCCTTCCTCTCAAGAGCCACATCCACAGTGAAAACCAAATCCCTTTGCTGAGAATCCCCGTGTGCAACAAAAGCTGAGCTACTCCAGAGCCTCTCGCCAGGGTAAGCTCTGGGTCACCTCAGCTCAGCTTCGCCAGCAGCTTGCTGGTCCCAGCCCAGCCCAGGCGCTTGTCACACCTCAGCCCTTGTCCCCAAAGCTGCTGTACCGCCCCTGGGCTGGGTACTCAAATATCACCAAGTGGCCAAGATCAGGTCTCCAACAGCTCATCCCTGCCCCAGGCTACTGCCAAGGGTTTGCTCCAGCGAGTGCTGCTCCTGGGAGTTCATCGAGCCACTCTGGCAGTAAAGAACCACTTTGCAGGGGAAAACCTAACCAAACAATATAAATTCTTACTTGCTTGTGCCAAAACCAGGCATTTGGACCCAATAGTGAAAGTATGCCTTTACATTCTCCTTTTAGGAGAACATTTATTTAGATTTAGGAAGGAGAATCAGAAATTTTAAGTGGATACACTTTGTAGTGTATGCATCGCAAGTTTTTCTGACGTTCTTTTACCTTGTTAATCTACTGAATCTTGTCATGGTTGGGTGCAACCCAGGGAATGGCCCACAGAGTGGCTGTTGTGCTGCGAACGCCGAGGACAGGACCCAAAATGCCACTAATTTTCACGAGGTTTGTGAAGCATCTCCAGTAGCTTCTGTGTGAGGGAGGCTTCTGTCGTCCTGTAAAGGACATGGGCAAACGGTGCCCCCTTTAAGGAGGCACCACTTTCTTCAAGGCTGCTGTGAGAGCTCTTCTTCAGGCAGAGACCAAGCATGACCTCATCCAGCCCTCACCATCACCAGAGGTCAAACAAGGACAAGAGCCCTTCGACTCACTAGGATGATGAGGCAGCAGTAGCAGATTGAAAGCTCTGAGGCCCTGAAATGAAAGGCATCAAAGGCTCCAAAATACTATTGTAAGATTTCTTACTATGATGCAACATGTGCAGTAAGAAACAGGGTCATAAGAAAAACAAGGGATATATTTTTTAAATTCTTATTTTACCATATCTGCTCACCCAATTTTTAATTCTAATTCAAAAGCAGACTAGTAAAAAATAATTTGAAAAATGTAAACTAAGGGGAATGTATGCTTAGGGCTGGAAAATAGTTCTCTAACAGTAGGTTAACACAATTCCTTGTGGGCTACACTCAGTTTGCTAAGTTTGAACTCAGTGGCAATCCTCATTCCATAGTCCCACCAACCCTGAGCCAATGCTAGAGCACAGATGGATTCTAAGGAGGCATCAGTCACCTGTAAGATCACATTCTTCCACCTTATTTTAGAATTGCAACAAAGAAAATACAATTTTTTCCATGTTCAAAGACTTTTCCAGATAGAGGATTTTTTTCCATACAACCTTGAACAGAAGTTGAGCAAAAATGAGACAGAATTATTACTAACTTTACCCACCTGAGAAAACCCAAACTCACTCATAGACTATGTACTGAGCACACTTGTTTCCTGATTTTGATAATTTGACAAGAACTACCTGTTTTTAAAACTTCTTTTCTTCAATTTTCAAGCAGACTTTAAATTTCTATTCCCAATACTTGTATTTCCAGCATGGGATGGGACAACGTAATAACAAACACATTGACAACAGGTTAAACACTTTCATCTTTAGCTTTTCTTCTGCAGTTTATTATATAAATTACGCTTTTAAACATTTAGAGCACTCACATTTCAGAACAGAAACACCAGTGCAAAGAGTGGTTTGTCCAAGTGCAAGGAAGTTACACGTCCCCACTGACCCCAGTGGATGAGGCTCAAATGTAACTCCTCAGTCCACAGCTAACAATTGTGTGACCTAAATGTGAGCACATTGCAGTCAACAGAAACACTGGACTTTGGTTGGTAACAACCAACTATTTTGACAGTACAAACAAGAGAAGAACAATTTGACCTCCAGCAGACCTGTGAATTCACTGGGATTGGAGACCACCTCCATCACTTTTCTGAACTGACATTGTTATAAATAAGTGAATGCCAAATGTTCTACTTGATGCTCAAATCCAATTATCAAAACACAGTAAAGCTTCCATGCATGCAGGTTCTCCAGTGAATGCCACAGGTCACCTTTGGCACATCACAGACAGGACCTGAACACAGAAATAATCCTGATCTGGCAAGAGGATAAATGAGAAAGCTTAGAGATCTTTCCCATCTCCAATGCCAGTAATTGTTGCTGAAAAATTTATTAAACCAAGACTGAAATACAGCAATCACCTCTCAGTTATACAATACATACTAGACCCCAATTTTAATTACATCCAAGCAAAACAAATCTTATTCAACCCAGAGATGCTAGCAACTGGGGTCACTGCCATGAAATACAGGCCACTGTCAGAAGTAGTAATTAGGATCTTAGAAATCTGCATTCATTTCTCTTAAGGAACTGTTGCAATGTAAAAACAAAATGACACAATTCATAAATAACATCTTTATTAATGAGTTTTCTTTTTCACATTCTTTAAAGTGATGTTCAATTGAAATCTGCATAGTCAAGAGTGCAAAAAAAAAACCATATAAGTCAGACCCAAATGTGAACACTGCTTTTTTTAAAGCATAGTCATAGTCATAGTCATAGGAATAAAATAGAAATAAATGGCCAGGGAGGTATGGAGGGGACAGGAATGAGAACCACCAGAAAATTCTCATCAGTATATTTGTCTATTAATGAAGTCTTCACACAAAGACACACAACACTCATTCACATTCATGTGCACAACAGAATGTAAACTACAGAAGAAGGTCCTTCCTCTGCTGAATGAAATAAAACAGAGCAAGATTATTTTTGTATTTCACTGAGCATTGATCAGCTATTCCACCAGCATACCCAGGTGGATAACATAAGGTCCAGGTTTCTTCATGCCCTTATTACAATCACATTGCAGCCACCATCCCACAGCAGGAACCAGGAAATCAAGAGTGTTTCCATAACACTGAGAATTATTCTTAACACCCACTTTTAGAGCACCATCACCTCCCTTCCTTTTTAATTTTTAATAGGATTACCCCCTTCTTTACTGCTGTTGTTCACAACTGGTTGGAAGAGCAAGTGAAGAGGACCCCTCCATGCCCATGCAATGGCTCAGCCTGTGGAAGTGCAGCAGAACATCTCCATCTCCACCTCCAGCTTCATTTCCATAAGCACAGGCAATACAGTCCCAAATCTCTCACAGCAACACCAAAATGTAACTCTGCAAGTAGTACTTTTACTATTTACACCATCTAGTGATTTAGCTGTGGTTCTCTGCATCATAAACATCATCAGGAAAAGCTAGAGGAAAAAAACGAGGCATATCCCCTACATAATGGCTGTAGGTAGTAAAGACACACTGTCCACACGCTGGTGAGAGGCCACTTCTTGCCTCCAGTTTGGATTTATGCAGCAGAGACACCACTCTACAGCTGAGCACGAGTTTAAATGCAGAATTCTCTATGTTGGTCATTTGGAAAAGCCATCCAATACCATCACACTGAACTTCACCACACACAAACTGGGCTTAATGTTTTGCATGTGATTCTACAGTAATAAACTTCATTTACAATTTATATTAGTTAGGTTCTGAATTATTCAGATGCACAATCTAGGACTGTGGGGAACTGATCATCAATATTCAATCATACCAGTTCAGGTTTGGGCAAGGAATAAGTCTCATTTATTTGTTTTGTGCCTACAGCCTTTAAATCTGAGATTCAAGCCCAGAGGTCAAGAGAAAGTTATTTGTGAAATCAAACCAGTCAGAAATCCATTTGTTGCCATGGATATTGAAAACATAAGGCCTGAAGTATTTTGGAGAAGATGTACAACAGGAAGTAAAAGGGATTCAGTACAACTTGCTGCAGTTTGTACCTGTACAAGGAGAAAACAAACTATACAGTAAAACTCAAACCCATCGTAGTGAAATGGGGACTCCAGGGCTGAAACCCCACCTTCATTTGGCAAATTAGGAGTAAAACATGCCCAGCACAGGGAAGCACCAACCACAGCTCCCAGCCAGCATCAATAAAACCTGCTGCAACACCCTTTCTTCAAAGAGAACCTGCTTTCTCCTTGGTGAACTATCACTCAAAAGCAGGGAAAAGCAGTCAGAAACCGGAAAGAGGAACTGAATTTTACCCCAGAAATAAGTCCCCTGGGCAGCCAGCAGCTGCCACACTGGCCAGGTTTCAAGACAAAACCACTTAAAAGAATCTATCTTGTCCCAGTTCAAAATACCAAAAATAAAACTGGCCAATGGGTGTAAGCTGGTGAATTTTCAAAAGCAGCAATGGCAACCCATTTTTTTCCTGGAAATTTCACAGGCACATCTTCTGGCAGACCCAAAAACTAATGAAATTTGAAACAGGATATTTAGTGCAGTGGTATTCTTAATTTCTTCAGAAAGAAGCTGTATTTCTTGTATCACCTCAGGGGTTTAATTCAAGAGACCAGTAGATTAAGACCACTTTTGTCATTAGTTCAAGATTTACTTTGGCACAACTAATTTACACTATTTGTATTTGTGGTAATGACAAGGGCATCACATTAGATTTCTCCTTTACTATGCAAAATCCTAGAATAAATACAATTTAGTAGTCTGAAAAAACTCACCTTACTCTAACCTACAATGAAACTACTTTGTGGCCTGCTTGTGTTTTAGGAGAGTATCCCACATATTCAGATCAGCCTCACTAGTTAAGACACATTAAAATGAAACATTTCCCATTAAAGTTGCCAAAAACTGGATTTAAATTTATTGCATGACGTTGCATAAGAAAGTGTATTATTGAAAATTGTAAGGCATCATGCAATTATCCATCAGCTAATTATTTATTATTCCTTGAAAGATGGTTATATACTCTAAAGTTATAAAACCAGTTTCAAAAAAGTACATAAAAAATTTAACATAAGCATTAAATATTTTTCACATGTTCATCGTTTTCAGCTGTTAAAAAGTGCATTCAAACATACTGTACTGGAAAGTTGCTCTGACCAAAAATGGTGCTGGAAACTCATTAAATTAAAAGCTGCAAAAGGATGTTGCATGGGATTAGAAAGCTCACAGGTTGTGGTATTTAAACATACAAACTTGCTTGAAATAATTTTGCAATCCTCACACTTACAATTTAGCATCAATGATATAATTAGCTAAAAATGTGTATTTTTAAAATTGAACAGTCAAATGAATTCAAGTTACGTACACTGAGCGATCAAATAAGGAGCAGACAACATTGAGACCCGGGCCAGGATGTGCTGTGATTTTGGCAGGGATCAGTTGATGTACTGGGCCATCCAGCGGAACCCCTCCCCGTAGCCTTGTCTCTTTAGCACACTGCACATGAACACCTCCAGGGGCCTGGCGTTCAGGTCCTTCAGTGGTGTGCTGCCCTGCAGAGAGACACAAACATTCCCTTACAGTTCCCTTATAAACAACATCTATTCTACATGGACATTTGCTTCTGTGGAATGCCCTTATTAAACTCGTGTTTGATACTGGAATTTTAGAAAATAAAAAAATCTAATATCACAGAATGGGTTGGGTTGGAAGGGACCTTAAAACTAATCTCATTCCAAACCCCTGCCATGGGCAGGGACACCTTCCACTAGACCAGGTTGCTCCAAGCCCTATCCAAACTGGCAAGAAACATTTCCAGGAATGGGGCATCCCCAGGTTCTCTGGGTCTGACACCTCCACAGAGAGACCAGAACACGTGACCTTAATCTCAGTAACTTGTATACAAGAAATACATCACGCATGTTTCCACACGTATCCGCACTGGAGAGGGGGAAGTATGTGAAACCAGAACAGAACAGCAAATATGCAAAGAGAATTTTAGAGCTTATATTTGGTGTTCAGTCACAGTTCCCTGCTCTGTTTGCAACAGTTTTCCAACCAGATAAAAAAAAGCATTTGCTACAAATTTTAGGACTGACCAAAGCAAGAGTGCAAGGTGCTTGCTTGCCAAGATCAGCACAGTGCAACAAAGCTGCTGTTCAACTGGAGATTCACAGTGGTGTTCATACTTCATCAAATACATGCGGTGTGAAAACCAGAAAACAAGGGGGTAAAATGCAGCAAACAAGGAAGTAAAGATTTGTTCCTGCCTGACCTAAACTCTGGCACCGAACTTAAAGGGAGGACTAGGAGTGAATAAGCAAAGAGGAATTGCAAGGCAGGTGCCCTCAGCAGAGCTGGTCAGCTAATGGGAGCTGGGATGGCAGTCACAGTGGAACGACTCTGTCAGCTGCAGGGAGGTGTCTTTCCAAGGGCCAAGGACATCAGAGCACCCTCCTTCTAATGCTCACAAGAAGAGCACTGTATTAACTTTACAGTAAGAGGAGTTGAAGTATCACAAAGATCCGTACTAAAAATCTGCCTTGTTGCTACGGATGCCAGTAGGAACTTTTTCCTTCCCACAACCTACAAACTTAGACTTCTACAATGGTGTAAATCTGTCTCTAAGCTTTAGGCAAATATGTTAAGTGGAAAATTATTAAAGCTTGCACTTGAAATGAGAAAAGTCACTTACTAAAAGACTCTATTCAGTTTTCTCTTATAATTCACTCTATAACTATAGCCTCTGAAAACTGTTTAAAAATAGTGCATAAGAATGTTGAAGTACTAAAAATTATTTTAGATACAAATCCATTTTCTCTGAAAAAATGTGGCATTAAATATGATGTAAAAAGTTGTAGCAGAGATACATCTAATACACACACAAAAAGAGGATTCATTCTATATACTTTTATTATGTACTAAGTACTATATAAATTAGAAAAACATTTATTTTGTATAGCTGGAGCAAACCAGAGTCAACACACAAATAAGGCAAATAAACTCTCTAAGCAAAAGACCTCACCAAACAAAAAACCCACCAAAAAAAAAGAAGAAAAGGAGCAATACCTTTCCTGTTGTCTGGCCATACAGACCAAATGTCTCTCGTAACCTCTCTTCACTGATGGCTTCGGGTCTGTCAATCTTGTTGCCAAGAATTAGGATAGGCACATTAGCAATAGTTTCATCTGTCATTAGTGACTGCAAATTAATTGAGAAAGGACTGATTAATTTAAAATACACAAGGTCAAATCACTACTACTCATTTGCAGGTTACAGCAGAGGTCTGCTGGGTATTTGAGCTTAGTTCTTAGGAGTTCAAACTTTCAAAAGCTTATTTAAACTTACATCAAGTTCTTCTTTTGATTCGAGCAATCTTTCATGATCTGCACAGTCCACCAAGAACACAACACCATTAATTGCAGGCAGGTAGTTTTTCCACACTCTGCGAGCTACAGGAAAAATAAGAATTAAAAATAAAAGGAAATTATCCCCAAATACAGAGTGATGCACATTGGGAATTAAGAAGCGACAGGTGTGTGGGGGTTTATTAATTTTTTTTTAATTCTTAGCTTATGTTGCCAGTCTTTGGGATGCAATTTCATGTTTTACAAAGCTTGAAATAACAGAGCAAAATTATCATTCTCTCTAATGTTATCACTGTTCTATCCCAAATGAACACTGATGTATGGAAATGTTTTTTGTATCCCAAAGAATTATGTCAACAAAGGTGAGTTTGAAGCACAAAGCTCAAAGGAAATATAAGGAATTCAAAGTACAGAACTCCACGGTATTGGTCGAAATTTTCTGCTCTACTGCAGCTCTTGCCAAATCATATCTGGGATTTGTGATAAATGGTGGAGATGGGCAAAAGAGCAGCCAATGTCTTTTATGCTGTCACAGAAGAGTGTGGGAAGTCAGCCTCTGCACCAGGGCTGTATTTCTGATTGGAAACAAACTCCAGCCCAGTTCAGTGAGCTTAAGTGAGTCAACACACACTCTTACCTTGAGCATGTCCACCCAGGTCGAAGGTAGTGAAAGTCATGCCAGCAATTGTCAGCTCTTCTGAAGCTGGAAATACACAGAATTATGTTCTAAGTGAAGATTATGCAGTGCTTTGTAAAAGCCTTCTAGCACATAGATTTTACTTTCTTTTGGTTCTTTCCAGTATTTTGTTATTCAAGAAGAAAATTAGAGTAATACATTCTCTCAAAATCAATGGCACATTCATGTATCACCAAAATGTTATTAACCATTAAAGAATGTGTGAAATATCTACAATGCTAAGAACAGCAGAGTATTCCTACATTATTTATCCCTACATATCACACAAACAACAGTTGGCTCTGGCATCTGGTTTGCAAAAAAGATTTTGCATTTGGCATTTTGTTTTCAACGCTGTTCAAGGTTTCTCCTCTTCATAACCTTTCCCAGTTTCTCACCCCCTTATTGGACTTCCCCAATCCACATTTTCAACCTGTGTTGAACTTTCTGTCCTGCAAGGTTACCAGGATAACAATTACACAGCAACCTCTGAGACATAAACACTAATTTTCCAATTATACAGAGAAGCTGTTCCCAAAAATTGCAAGCCCCTATTTCTTGCAGCTTCTATAGTATAAACTCTCAGCTTCATTGTTCTGCTTGTTATTCACCTCTTAATTGTAAATATAACACACTGAACTATCCTACACACATTTTTTTTTAAAGATTATTTGAACTATCCATGAATTGCAATCCCAAAAATCCCTTTGTTTCTCCCCAGTTACACTGGTGGTCTTACGATGTATAATCAGATCCTGCTTTTCTTGCAATCCTTCAAATGCTTTCTAGCTAAGGAACAGCACTATTCACTTACTGGGGTGTAACGTGGGGACATGTTGTCCCAGTCTGTCATCTTTGAGCATGTGCAGCAGTGTAGTTTTTCCAGCATTGTCCAGTCCAAGAAACACTAGTTTGCCTGATTTCTTGTACAGTCCTAGAACAAAGAAGGACCTAGTGAATAATCAGTTCAACCAGCAGGAGTTCATTTCCAGCACTAGAGACGATTCTGCTCCCAGGAGCAAAGTGTTACAGTCACAGTACAAAACACAGACCAGGCAAACTCCACCACCCCTTTATCAGTGCCCTTTATCCATGTCCTCCTGCTCGTACAAACTACATTCCCACTTACCACAGCCTGCTGCACCAGGTAACGTGCAGCTTACAGGATGTTTGGCAAGAGCAGGAGAGACACACAATTGGCGTGAATGTATCAATCACGGAAATGCAATTGCATCTTCTTAAGAAAAGCACGGCAGAACAGGACTAAATGCTACCAGTGTAGTTTACTCTGCCCCAGCAAAAGGCCAGTTCTGCTCATAGGTGGTGGAGAGGTGGGTGCACACCCAGCACTAACAGCAGGCTCTGGACCATGGACCATCCAGAACCTGAACTCTGTTCAGCTGCCTCCAATTACAGCAAAACACTTGTCCGAGGCAAAAAGAAAATTCAGACCTCAATCAGAATAATATGGAGAAATTGGATTCAACAGTAATAATCATAATTTGTGTATGAATTCTTTAATATTGGTTAACATATTATTTGGACAAAAGGTAACTTTCACCCATAACCCCAGGAAAACTGTTTGCTGTGTCCTGAACAGCATCGTCAGGGCACTTCTGACACACTTGTTCCCATGTGACAATGCTTTCCTAATAGGAATAAGAAATTTCATTTTCATCGATTGTCATCTTTATAAAAATGCCTTCTGCCCTTCTTCCCCCCCTCCACTTGTAACCCCAAAAATGCAACAGTTGCTGTGAAGGAGAGGAAAGATGTTTAAAACACGAACACCATATTTTCTTAAATTGGAGATTATCAAAGGGCAATTCTCTTACAACTTGTCAACACTGTATCCTCTGCCAGAATTAGTCTTCATTGCTTCAAACTCATTGATATTCAAAGTAAAACATTAAGATAAATTAAATTTAAAAACAAAAAAATCAATTCTGTTCTGTACTGAAAAAGACCTATCTTCTCTAATGTGCTATCGTCATGTGTGTTGGGATGTTAAGCCAGCCCCGCTGATGCTGCAGCATTCCAGGGGCAGAGGTACCTCTGCCCAGCAGACCTTTACACCACTGCTGTTTGCTCACCTCTCCCTCCACCTCTAAGCTGATCTCAGGGATCACATTCCAGCTGGACATGTTTTGTAACTTGCAGGAATAAATAATCTCTCCTATTCCTCATGTTGTTTCATTAATGATCTTTATTACTACAGGTCCTGTAGAGTGTCTTCAGTGTTCTTTCAAATACAACAACTCTTACTTCCCAAACTCACCTCACATGCCCATATATATTAACTCTTAAACTACAAAGTGGATGAGAAAATGTTAATGTTTACAGAGAAAGAAGAAGTGGACAAACATTTTCGTATAGTATCTTACATCACAGGAGTAACTCCAGTTCACACTCACCTTATGAGTTAAACAAAACTCTACTAACCTATAGGAAAACAATAACATTTTTGCCACTCTCAGCCTGCACATCCAGGAGTCTTTGCTTCCCAGTCAGATGTTGCCGGTTTCTCCAAAACATTTCAAGCTTCCCAATTGTCTTTCAGAGAAACACAAGACTAACAAGCAGCCATACTTCAGCTATTGGCTACACCAAGACCAGAGATTTTATATATACATATAAATTAAAAAATGCCTTTGTGCATTCCAAAAGTGTACTTGTGCAAAGTATACTTTGCGCTTCTTCCTAAAGCGATGCCATCAGCCTGCTGACAGGACAGCACAGGGAACTGTGGGGAGTTTCCCAAATGTTATGACCTGTCTTCTTCAACTGTAAGTACAACTGAGAATGCAAAGAGAAAGTGCTTCTCTTAGAAAAAGAGGGACATAAAGGAAGGAGCTACTTCAAGCTCCTCTATCTTGCAGCAGAATTATCCTTTGCTTGCACAGGAATAGAAGAGCAGGCCAGTGTGCAATAATCACTGTGCAGCCAAGGAAGACGAGATAAGAAAGATTAGTCAACTTAGTTAAAATTTCACTGGCTAACATTTTGATAGCAGGCCAAGGGTCTGACATTCAGTGCAAAACTTTAAACTTTCAACTGATAAAAGGTAGGTTGCACAGCTTGCTATGACTTCTTAGCCTCAAATGCTTTTTGACCACTTCAATAGAATCCTTTGAACTTGGAAATTGTGCTTTTTACCTATGTGATCTGCAAATTCTGATCCTTTTTTTAGTATCCTAACATTAATGTTCCTCCTGGTTGTGGGTTTTTTTCATCTTGAACTGATATGGATTGCAGACTTTTTTGGCCAGGGAATAATTTTCTGAGGCTCTTGAGTAGATGCCAGTGAAGTTTCACATTCGTTTTTGTGACACAGAACAGAAAGTCACAGAACAATGCATTGCTGAACATGAGAAAGGGCTTCAATATTTGGCACTAATTTTTTGTAGACAGTTCCTCCCATTTGGATTCTGAAATTATATCCTCATGTGCAAAAGAACGGAATTAAAATAACTGAGTTAAGTTCTTTATAGCAGAGAAAAATCAGGAGAAGGCCCATAAAAGCCAACTGAATTACACCATCTTAAATGTAGTATGATTAGAAAAGTCCAACCTATTATGATCATGAAAGAAAATATAGTTTTTTTCAAGAAGTTAAGGATTAATGTAAGATGGAGTGGAGAGCACACTCTGGAAATGCTCACTATTGGTAACTGAAACTTTTGTTTGAGTGTAACTGAATATACACCAAACTAAATATTATTATTTACCCGGCAGACTTATTTGAAGATAACAGAGGTAAACAGATATTTTACACAAGAACAGCAGAAAGGAAAAGCCCCAAACACTAACGACTTACCTAAAAACTGCAATACGCTACTGAAACCACTGTAAATCCAATCAAATAGGAACATATCTGAATCTTATAGTCTGAAATAAAGAGAAAACATAATGCATTTAAGTTCTGTCAGAACAGCACATTAAGCATTGTAAAGTATTTATAGGTAACAAAAGTAATTAAAAATCCTGGGTTAAAAATAAAAAAAAAAATTGTTTCGGTAAACTGCATCACAGACCAATTAAGTGACAACAGCAAAGATTTTCCCCTCCCTTGGGAAAACACTACATGGATTGAAGTCTTTGCAAGAATTAAAAGAATTTTATCCAAGGTACGGTTTGCTGAAGGTGTGTGACGATCCACTGAAGATTTTAAACAGGATCTTCACTTTTCAATTGGGAAAAAGTGGCACTTCAGAGAGGGCACTAGAGGGATATCAGTGCAGAGTTAGTGCTCCAGCCACCCCTGGGAGCTGCTGGGGTTTAAAGCAGAGGCAGTAAGACGTGAAGAATTTTTGCAGAGTTGAATCTAGAGAAGTTTGATACCAAATAAATCCCTGTTGTCCACACAGAACCTGTCTGTTTGGCTTGTTATGGAAAACAACTACACAATAGCACAAAGCACTGGAATTACCCTTCAAAGACAGTGACGTCCTGTATTGTCCTGCACAGGCTGCCCCAATTCAAACCTTAAAGGCAAAATTTTTGTTTAAAAAAACCCACCAGATCCCCATATTTCTCACTGATTTCCTTCAGCTTAGATTCAAGAACAGAAGGCTGAGCTGAGAGCCAGTACTAGGTTCACTGTGTAGCCACGAGCAATTAATTTCCTAGCTTTCATCTTAATTTCCTCATTATCTAAAGTGAGGATAGCCATAGAATCATTGAGGTTGAAAAAGACCTCTAAGATCATTGAGTCCAACGGTTAGCCCAGCATCACCATGTTCAGCACTTAAACCAAGTCCCCAAGGGCCACAGCCACAGGACTTTTGAGCGCTTCCAGGGACAGTGATTCCACCACTGCCCTAGGCAGCCTGTGCCAGGGCTTGGCCACCCTTTCAGTGAAGAAATTTTTCCTGTATCTAATCTGAATCTTCCCTGGCACAACTTAAAGCTGTTTCCTCTTGTCTTGTCACTTGTCACCTGAGAGAAAACACCAACCCCGACCTGGCTACAACCTGTCAGGGAGCTGTAGACAGTGATGAGGTTTCCCCCCGAGCCTCCTTTCCCCAGGCTGAGCCTCCCCAGCTCCCTCAGCTGCTCCTCATCAAACTTGTGCTCTAAATCACACTGAAAGCTCCAGTTTGACACAGTGAACTGTGAGTATTTTAGTTCTCTTGAAAGACTAAAGGGCAGCATCCTTAGAAGCCTTTAGCCAGCTAATTCCTACTGGAATGCATGACCCCTGCGGACACTGGAGTCCGACTGCCCTGGAGAAACTGGACTGCACTGCTCAACACAGCTGGCAGAGGCATCCACACTGCTACAGGTTCTCACCACACTTGGTTAGAAGCTGCAGGGCTGCCTTGGGGCATCACAAGAGGACTTCAGAGCAGCTCTGAGCCTGGAGCACAGCACACAGGAGTAAAAACACAGGTCTGAACCAGCCCAAAATCCAGGCATCTGTCATAGCAACTACACCCCTGACAAAGAGTTTCTTTGCTACGCAACAACAGGTACACACCATACAGAGGTAACGTGGAAAGAGGAGGAGTGAATATTCAAATGACATTTGCTTGCACTGGAACAAAATCTGTTCAGATGATGAAGCGCCAGGTGTCTTGGTTTCGCCACAACTAACCCTGAAACCTTTAACCACGTCTACATTACTCTGAACAACACAGCAGCTGCAACAGGCACAAGTTTTAAGAATACAAATCAAATATGCTTGTCAATGCATTAACACCCAGTTACACAATGTCATGACTGAAACTGTCCTTTGCATGGCTAAAAAGCAAAGGTCAAGAATAAGCAAACATGGCAGAACACACACGTCAGCAGATTTATTTATTGCTTGAGCAAAACACCAATCGAGAAAAGCCTCTGTGGGGCTTAGGAAAACGATCGACTCAAATAACCTGCAAATCAGGGCAAACAGCATGATGTAAGAGAAGTGCTCAGATTACGGAGGTGAGAATAACTGTTCAGTTGTATTAACCTGTTCCATCTATTACACTTAGGTTTACAAAAAACATCAACCAAAACAATATTAATGCATTACAGAAAAACTTCAAGGGGTGAGATTCAAATGATTAACTTGAGAACAGGATTACTCTACAAACATAGCTGAAGTGGCATTAATACTGCTTCAATTTCCACCACCATAAGAAAAGTGGTGTTGGGAACAGAGCTGTACAAAGTCTCCCAGAATAACCTCCATATCAGCTGGCAGCGGTTAAAGGAAAACAATTCCAAAATGGGAAAAAAATGGACAGCTAATTGTAAAGACACACAGGTAATATTTGAATATAGATATTAAATCTACTCTTATCACACAGGAAAAATAACTACAGAATTCAGAGCTGTGTCAAATCACAGCATTACAAAACTGGAGTGGCTCTGCTCCGGTTTCCAGAGTTGTTATGCTGAGAGCAAATTTAGGGAAGAGCTGAGGCTGTTGAATATACACGGACTCAAACTCTCAGGCTCATGTTAAAAGCACTGTAAAAGCAGAACAATGAAGACTCAGCAGTCACTTTTCACAAGCCATGATGAAGACAAAGATACTATTTTAATGTTATTTCAAGGGTCGATTTGAAAATAATCCACTAGAAGCAGACAAAACCTTTGAATGAAAAATTGTGCTGGACCAAGACAGTCTTTTGATACCAACTATTTTTACAGACATCACC
The DNA here is from genome assembly GCA_013400235.1 of Oriolus oriolus. Taxonomy (NCBI): domain Eukaryota; kingdom Metazoa; phylum Chordata; class Aves; order Passeriformes; family Corvidae; genus Oriolus; species Oriolus oriolus. The sequence goes on along the minus strand of VXBT01010541.1, from coordinate 201,093 downwards.
AACTCACTGTGTCTCCACTACAAAGATACCAAAGTTAACTTCCTAGTATCACTTCAGTGACACGCGTCTACCACTGAAAAATGTCCTCGTCAACCCTGGTCAATGTTATCTCAGCAGCAAAGCATCACCCAGTAACTCCCGTGGAGCCAGGTCCACCACTCCATAGACAAAGGACATGGGTTCACTTTCTGGAGACTGTGGGGAATGAGGAATTCCTGGACAGTGGCTCTGGTAACACCGAGCCAGCCTCCTGAAGGGAAAGCTGCTGACAGCATGGACTAGCAAGCAAACTCACTCACACCTCTTTTATCTTCTGAAAACTAGGAAATTTTTTCCTCCTAGACTCCACTTGCTTTTTTCTAGCTAAAAATTCATCATTTCACTTCCACACCTTAGGACAGCGCTCACTTTCGAAGCCTCACAAAGCTGAGGTAAGAGACAATATCAGGCTTTTAAAGAGAGTTTTAAATGCCTTTATGGAACAATTATGAAACAGAAACCAATGACACCCAAGCTGAACAGCTCTTGCATGACCTGGGAACACACTGTGCTACACCTGTGTGGGGACTGTCAGCAAGAGCCAGGGAAGAAATCTCAGTCCAGCCTGACTGTACCAAACCTGCACCTCAGCCATAGTTCAGTCTGCAACCACAACCTGTGAGCAACAGCTTAAAGCCTACTGCTAAGGGTGTATTTTTAGTTTTTCAATCAGGATGTAAACATGATCACTTGAAAGTTATAATTTCACACATGATCACCACAACATTATAAAATATTACCACAGTCAACAAAAGTCAAAATCCTTTGGAAACTCAGTGGACAAACTGAGATTCTACAACACAGTTTATTCTTTGATTTGAAACTGCACTTAGATTATGTATTTTAAAAGCTAAGGAAAGGCACAGAATTCAAAAATGAGGTAATGGCATAGACTTTCTTTAGTATTTTAATAATTTTTTGACAGCAACTCATCTTCGAGACAGCAGAGTTTACCGGTGAAGACAGCACCACAACACACGAGTTCCTAAGGGCACCTGATGCAGAGGTTTCGCCAGCGCTGGCTCACAAAGCCCAGCTGTCAGAGCACATCCTCACTGCAGGGCTGCTGCAGCCGTTCGCTGACTTATGAACAAACCCCTTAAAAGCAGTAACTTCTGAAGAAATAACAACACTTCAAGAAAGTATTTCCAGGTCGATACAACGTGGCAGACGGCTGCCCAGGGAGGCGGCAGGGCATCTTAGGGTTATGGGGTTACTTAACGCACCTCACCATGGCAGACCCACTGAGGCAGCGCTGCTCGGGACCTGCGGGCACCGTGACAGCCTCACGGACCAGGCGGTGCTCCCGGCCGCCCGAGCAGCCCCCAGGGCTGTGCCGGGGGGAGAAAAAGAGGGAGACGATAGAAGGGATAGGAGGGAAGGGAGGGGAGCGACCGCCTCCAACCCCCTCGCGGCGCGCTGCCCGCAGCCCCGCGCAGGCCGCGGCTTGTCGGGGCGCACAGGGACCCCCGGCCAGGCCCAGCCGCGGCACGGAGGCCGCTCCCAGCAGGACAAGGGGACGGCCCGGAGCCCTGCGGGGCTTGCCCGGCTTTCCCACCGGCCGGTGCGGACAGACCCCTTACCGCTAGCCCCACTCACCCGCCGCCGAACCTGAGGTGCTCCGGGACTCGGGCAGCACCGACACCGACAGACACCGACAGACACCGACACCGACACTCACCCGCGGCTGCGCCCGCTCCGCCCCCCGCGGCTCC
>VXBT01010541.1:173568-198980 GCA_013400235.1 Oriolus oriolus | reverse complement strand
CCCCCGGGCCCAGGCCGCCCTTCGCCCCCGGGCAATGGGGGCAGGGGGCCGGTGCCCGCGGGCAGAGCGCGGGTAGTGGGTTCTGGGGACGGTCCGTTCGCCGCCCGGGTCGCTGAGTTACACCCGGCTGAGCTCGGCAGTGCCCTCCGTGCAGCTCGGACACCCGCGGCCCGGGGCGAAACGCAGCTGAATTAGGGAGGAAAGCAGGAAAGGAGCGGCAGCGATGCCGGGCTCCTTGTGTGACCCCGGGAGCGGTGTGGGGCGGTGGGAGCGGGGGTGAGGTGCTGTCGGAGCGGCCCCTGCCCGAAGTGTCACTGAGGAAAACACAGCGGCTCATTAGGCAGAATAAATCTTCATTCTGATTTATTTTCGTGACCGAAGTATCCTCGAATACATTTGTGTGTCGGTATGACCGACAGCGCCTTTCAGAGAGCCCGTGTCTGTGCTGCCGGGGTGGCACGCACAGCTCGAGCTGCCCCGGGCCGTCCCTTAGCCCGGGTGGGTCCCTGTCGGTGACACGGGTGACACAGCCGAGGTTTGACCCTTTGGAACGGGGCTGTACATGTGGCACTGTGGTTATCGCTGAGCTCAGCCTGCGGCGCAGCGGGGCTTTCTTATCTTGTCATTCTCGTAAAGCCGACATTATCTGGTTCTGTGTGCTGCAAACTGGGGAAGTCTCGATTACTTTCTTCCCCTCAAAATGTATCTCTTTAAAACGAGGTATTGAAGGCGAAACTGAACTTACTAGCCAGCGTTTTAAGACAGGAATAAGAAATTCAAGGCCAGCCTTGTCTCTGTGTCTGTTTTCGTTGCATGTGTGCAAATCTGTGCTGATGGAAGTGTCTCCTGATTTCACATACACAGACTGCATCCTCTGCACTTGCTTCCTTAATTATACACTTGTGTGTTTCAGTAGCTGTGCTGCATCATAAGCAGTTCAGTTATAATGAGATCTTTTGATTTTTCTTCCCCCTCCTCCTGCACAGTGTGTTTATTGCTTTTCTTCAAAGTCATCGGCAAAACGACAATTTGCAATTAACTGTGTAGTTGCTTCTAGGATCAAGACAGTGGGAAGAGTATGAATGTAGTGTGGAGAGAGAGGCTCTGTTCTGGAGAGCTTATGGTCTGAGCAGAGACTGCACAAAGAGAGTGTTAGCTAATGGAGTAACTGAGTGGGTTGATTTACAGCCTGGCATTGCTTTATGTTTGCTGATTTCCCTAGTGTCAGATTAAGCACATAATGGAAGTTATGGAGAGGCAGTCGAGAAAGAGGAATTTCAGGCTACTCAGCTGTCAGGTGTATGAAAAATAAAGAACTGAAATGTAGAGTTATGCAAATACTAGGTAATAAAATTAAACAGTTGTTATGGTATGTTAGAGATAAGGTTTGGGTTGCTGGCCTTTGAAATAAATCAAATTGTTCAAGCATAGACTGCTCATAGCATTGTTTAAAATATATGTTGCGAAGGTGCTGTGATCCTTGACCTTTATACTAACACCAAGGCTTTATAGAACAGTTTTGGGGATACTGAGTGCTGTAGTGGTGCTTACAGTGGTCTGTGAGGAAAGAAAACTGTCAGCAGGACGATAAATTTTTCTGTAGCTGTCAGCACTTCCTCGCAACTTGTTGCTTGCTGAAGTGTTTGCAGGTAACTCCCTGAGCTTGTGTGTCCACCAAGGCAGTAAAATGTCACAGCAGCACCGTGTGCTGCCCGGGAAATTGTTTAGCACAGAGCATTGGGTTGCTTAGCAACAACCTTCCTCTCTTTCATTTCTCTTTGTCTTTTAATATGACCAGTATTCTGTACTCATTTGATTGCAGGTGTCTAATTTGCTTTCCAGTTGATAGATCTGAAGTGCAAACATGAAGGAGAAACAATTCTTTTAGAACTGTTTGGCTCTTCTCATGTGATACCTTAACATGGTACTTCGAGGTCATGAGGTGCTTTAGGAGCTGTGGGGTTTGGAATCCAGTGGGTCAGAGTCAGCCGAAGTGGACGCTGGTGGTGACTGATCCCATGGCATCTGCTGGGATGTAACTTTTCAGAGTGTTTATCTTTGCATCTCCCTGGAGCTTGGAGAGCTTGTGGCTGGCCAAAGTGATGTGCTGAGTAACTGGCTTGGAGTAGGGGACAGTGAAATTCTATGTGGTGGAAAATATGGCTTGGATCCTGGCCTTCCACATTAGTACTTTGACCATTTTATAAAACCATCAAGCAACCTTCATATATACTCTGGTGCTATTCCTGATCTCTGAGAAACATTAAATGGCCTTGTGTTGCTGTAGAGGAGACTTTTGCTGTTAAATAGGTGGCCTTTCTTCTATTACTAATTCATTTCTGTGGTCTCCAAGTGTTGGCTGTTTTGCTGCTGTGTAGGTGAAGTAGCTCTTCATTCCACACAGAATTCCTTGTTTGTTTTTGGCTCCACAGAAAACTAGCAGCATTTGGGGAAAGCTGGACAGCCGAGATACTCTTTGATGGGTCTCAGTCAAGAGGTTAGGTCAAGATGGGTATCTGGCAGCAACCAAACAGCAAGTCCTGAAAAGTTTTTGTGCACTGTGAAACTCTTTTTGCCCCTTAGTGCTATTTCTGTAGCTTTTTTGGCAGCTTTATGCAGACTTGTCTTGGAAACATGAACTGCTGCATGAGGGTATCAAGACTTTTCATTGTGCTTCTGACTTTAAAAATAAAAATTGAAATTGGAACATTGTTTTGTGGTGAATTTGATTTTTATTTTTGCATAAGGTGCCATTGAAAAGATCATGTAGGTTAGTTTTTTATATCACCTCACTTCCACTGTTTTATCTTCAAGCAGGTAAAACAGTGCATAAGAGAGCAATCCAAGTACTCTGATTTCTGCCTGGCATAGAGAGTCATGCCCTAAGATGAAAAATCAAGTTATGAAATTAGTTTTTATTTTTTCTGTATTTTTCCTGCAGTTTATAGTGATGATGTTATATCAGTGTTTGTGCAGAGGCAGTCAGAAGGTTTGATAAGAATTCATAATTTTTAAAGTTAGCAAGTTTAATTGCCAATGGGGTTTGTAAATCCATTGTTGGAAACCCATGTGATACAGTGCAGGGCAGTTTTTGAAGGTTACTCATAACTGCAAACATTTTCGTCTTTGTGAGCTTTTTCTTTAAACACCCTTGATTTTAGAGAATTATTAATTGCAAATATTTATGAGCAGAATTGTAAGGACTGTAGGGTATAACTGGATTTCCTAACTGAATGATAAATTGCATGTTGAAATTAATGGTTGGAGAATTATATGGTGTGTCCCTTTTATGCACAAATAAGAAGCAGTGAGGATGAGATCACCTGCACTGTAGTAGTTATATGGACCTGTGCAATATTCAATGAATTAACAGCTGTGTGTGACCCAGAGCCTAAGTTTTTCTAGGGAATAAGGAGCTGAATGATCAGTGCAGTGTTTGTCCTAACTAAGAATTTCAATGTATTCTGCATTTAGCTTAATTTATTGTCAGAAATGTGTGAGTTACTTTAACTCAGAAATGTGAACTTGCACACCTTTCAGAATTTAGCCATTATGTTTCAATAGGAAACCAGCCATCTTTGTTTTAATGTGTAACTGTGTGTGTGTAATGACTCCAGTATCTAAGCTGTGTTTTTAGGGGATGAGGAGAGCCACAGTTTGGCTGGCTGAACTCAATGATACAACACTGGAAAGTGTTTTGGTAGTTGTGAAGGAGTCATGGCTGGCTGTGGCCTGCAGTATCTAGTGTGTTCTGCTCAGAAGAGTTTCACATGAAAATTGATAGTCTCTCTTCAGGATATCCATTTTGTGGCAATGGTATGAACAACCCGTAGTAGTATCTTTCTTGATGGAGCTCTTATTGCACTGGAAATCTCATGGGATTCTGTCAATGTGTTCCTCTGTAAAGCAGGAATCTGATGATGCTCTTGCCAGTGTTGTTCACTGTTTGGAGAATTATTAACCTTTTCAAATTTTTTTTTTCTTCAAATGAGTAAAACTTAGTTCACATATACCAACCAACAAGTGCATAAAGAGCATCATTAACCCGTCAAGTTTTATTTTCCTGACTGGTGAATTATTTTATGATAAACTTGCCCTTCATTCTGTGTTGGTGACCAGTTGGCCACTCACATGAGCAGTATGTGTATGAATAGTTCTCTTACTAAAATTAACTGCAGGAACTTTCATAGATTAACTCTGTCACTTGAGAAGTAGTGCGGCGACCTATGCTGGCCCTTGGCTGGCGGTGTCTGTGGTAAGCTGACGTGTAGGTTGGTGTCAGCCGTCATGTGAAACGGAGTTCTTACGCAGTGGATCTTCCACTTTTAGTCTGCTCGTGTGTGCTACTGCCAGCGGTGTGGGACAGTGCTCCTCTGTGGGCAGCTTGCTTTTGGGGGTTTCTGAAGACTGGAATGGGATCCTGTGTGAGTTTCAATCCAGGAGCACGGATGGTACTGGAACGCTTAGTGGCTGCAAGGTTACTGTAAAACAAAACAAAGATCTAAGTGTTGATAGCAAAATACTGCCAAATTCATGTCCCTTGCACTAGTACTTCTGTCACACCTAATGGTTTAAATTAAAAATGGTTTGGAGACTAACAAAATTCTAAGGAAAGACATTCACAGGAACATCTTTTATTTTCCAAAGTGATATACAACACTGACTTCCTAAAGAGTGTGGTGTTTTTTCCCTTCCAGGCCCTGTTCAAAATCAGCTGATGCATTCCCCAGATGGCCAGGGATACAGCCCTGTGGTTCCAGGATCGTACTCCCATCAGATGCCAGCAAAGGTTCCTCCACATCAGTCTTCTGGACAGTATAGCTATAGTGGCTCTCAGAATGTTTCTCAGTTAAACAATTACCAAGGACCTGGCCAGACTCTCAATAGACCACCAGTGGCAGCTTTCTCCGGGTCACCAGTACAACAGCCAGGTCCTGTTCCACAAGTGCTGCCGCCTGCATTACAGAACTCAGTGGCTGTATCATCTTCAGGGAGCTTTCCTCCTGGAGCCAGCCCACCATTGCTTTCAAACTGGCAGTACAGCCAGACTCCTGTGAGTCAGCCACTTGGGGCTCAAACAAGCCATTTGGCTCGTGTGCCTGGGACAGGGTCAGCTCAGCCACCGTCATCATTATCAGGAAGTACAAACCCTCCAGGGAGTTATCAATATGCTGCTTCTCCGGGGGGTCCTCCGCTGCAGAACAGCTACATGAAGCCAGGTAACCAGAACTTTTTGATATTTTACCAATGTCCATTTTTCAATGACCTTTTAAAATAATGAGTACAGAATTGACTCTGGAGTGACATTTTGCTTGTGGAAGATTATCAAAGCAGATATACCCATCAGAAATACATGGATGCTCTCTTTGAGTTAGAAATGGAAGTTCTGTGCACAGGCTGGGTGTTTCAGCTGGCTGGAGCAGGTAACTCGTGAGTGGTGTCTCATTGTTTTGGGATGCTGTGTGTGGGTGATGCTTTTTCTGTGACCTTCACCATTTCCTGGGGTGGCTCTTGGAGCACTAGCATGTTTCAGTCCAGGACTTCACCATTGAAAACTAGGTCTATTTAGTGAGCATGGTCATTTTGTTGGATTTTCTGCAACCACTTGATTCAGGTAGTTTTCTGAACAGCCTCAGTCAAGTTGATGCAAATAACTGGAGCACAGCCTGAAAAGAAAACTGAAAAACATTCTGTGCTGTTGAAATAGAGGTCAGTTCAATGGAAAGCTTCCTTCCCCCAAACTTGTAATTTTCACATTTAATGATAATTGTCAGTCTTCAGAAAGTACTCTAAAAGCAGGAGACTTTGTTCCTGCTGCTTGACTGCTGGTATATGCAGTGGTAAAAGCTTTTCTAACACTAAATAGCTCTATTGTGCAACTTGTGATTATCATGGAAACACAGTTAATACTCAAGTTTCTCTTTGCCAAACTGCTGTCTGTTGTTACAGAGCTTTTTTCTGACTGAGCATGCAAACAAGACTTAGGTAGAGAAATATTTTCCATGTAAAAGCAAACAGTTTTTCTTGTGAAGTGCTTTTAGCCTCATTAGAGATTTTTATTGATGCTAGGTTTTTTGTTATATGCCTGCCTAATTTTGTTATGCTGTTCAAAATGTCTTAAGCTCACAGAATTTATGAAACTATTTCTGGCACTTAATTGGAATAAACCGTTAGTACTTTGGAATTAGTGAGGAAAATCCAGAGAAATTTTGGAAAGTGGCATATGAAATAAGAGCAAGTGTTTGGAATAAGTAATTTTTATATCCATTCAATCCTCCTGAGCAATTTCCCTGGTATTTTTTTGTATAACAATGATCACGTTTAAAATTAAGTTAGCTTGTTTGGTGATCACTCCAGACTTAGTTATAAAGTTGGGATGTTTTCAGTATGTCTTGAAATTCTTGCCAACAATAGCAACAAAAAGCTGAAAGAAATCAGTAGCTACAGGAACCCACAATGAGAAAAGCGTGAAAGAAACAACCTAAAGTTGAGACCCTCTACCCACATGTTAGGATTTATGTATCTCATGCTGTTCATCCTCTGAATAACAGGAATATTTAGAATTCAATCTGTGTGTTTTTATAATGAAATTTCTGTGACTTTTTTCAGCTGGGTTAAACTCCTCCTAAAAGTTAATCTCTTTATAGGATCTGCACCTCCACCAGTGACTCAGCCTTTAACTCCACTCCACCCTCCAAGGCCACCTTTAGGACCTCCACCAGTTGGTGGTCCACCTAGGCCATCAGCAGCGATAGCAGGACCACCTAGTGCACAGCCTTTGCTAAAATCAGCTGCAAATCAAGAAGGTAAGAAACAATTTGCTCTTTATGTTGAATTCAAACATGGCAACTTACTGCAATATGCAACATTTAAAGTCAAGCACATTGTTCTATTAGAGACTCAAATTGTAAAATTGATACTAATACAGCTAATAATTTAATCTGAAAAGAGCAGGTAAGGACCTGGAAAGAAGAAAACCTCTTTTTGTAGACAGACGTTAATAAAATTTAAGAAATTAACACTTAGAAATAGATTTCCAAGTGCTGTTTTACGTGGCCATATCTCCTATAGTTGGCATTGCTTTTTTCCTTTTTTGTGTTTTAAAGTGATAGTGAAATTCTCTCTTCTCTGCATCCCTGACTGCTGTGAGGCCAGAAATCCATGTATGACTCCCTGTATTGTTCATTCTACAGCGAGAGCTAAAATGTGGATCTTGCAATTCCTTGCTGTTTATGTAGCTGTACCTTATTCTTCTCTGTGTAAAATCACTGAAACTGTACATCTTGCATTTGTTAGTTTTCTGAAGGAAGTTACTAGAGGCTGTGAAATGTCAGCTGTTGAAGACAGATACCTGACTGTGTCTCCTGTGGGCCCTGCACAAATATGCCACTGTATAAGAACTCTTCAGGGCTCTGTATCAGACAAACTCCAGTTGTTTGGCAGTGCCCATGCTAGATGGGGCCACGTGTGAGTCAGCAGCTTTATTTTTACACACATAGTTCTGTCAAAGCTGTTGGTTCCTTGCATGTTCAGATTGACAGCTTCTTGTGTGTGGTAGCTGTTTGAGTATAAGAATTATATTGAGATTTAGCTTAGTTTGGAATGTATGAAGTGCATTAGAAACAGCTTTTGCTTAGAAAATATTTTCTTCATAATGAAGAGAAACATTTTCAGAGCCCTGGAGAGATAAAAATGTTTAGTCTATGAAGCAGGTTGACTGCTGCTAGCAAGATTCAGTGTGTAATGTAAGTTCCTTTTATTGGGTCATCTTTGAAGATTTTAATAAGAAATGGTAATAGAGTATCTATTCCTCCTTAGCAATATATAGTTGTGTTAGTATATTTAGACATAGTTGGCTTACCAAAAACTGTTCTTTGGGAGTACTCTCTTTTGGGAGTTTCAAGGTTTTTCCTGTCTTGGATTGAATTTCTATCTTGACTGGTATATGACTGTGTCAGAGGTGTTGCTGTTGCGTAGGGAGTTTGGTGTTTCTGTGAATTATCAGTGGAAAAGGTTCTTCAGGATACTCTAAGCTACAGGGTACTTGGAAAACTGCAGCTAGCCTAACCTCTGCTGAGGAGGGAGTGTCCCCTGACCCTTTACCGCATGTCGGCTTGGAAGCTGTGGCAAATCCCTAATCTAAAGGAATCGTAAAAGATTATTCAACCAGAAGTGCAGGGACTTTTGTTTTCCTTAAAAAAAAAGGATTGTGATGTTTTATGAATGTCCTTTGTTGAGGTAACCTCTCCAGGGGATGTGTGTGTGAGAAAGAGGCCGAAGTGTATATTTAATTCAGTTTCATCCTGGGTCGAAACCAAAGTAGATTCAAACTATGCTTGTCTTAATATTCATCCAGCAAGTAGTACCTTTTTTGCAGTTACCTCATTAAAACTTCTTTGTAACTTGTGCAAATTTTTTCTGTGGTTGTTTTTCTTAAAAGGTGATGCCAGATCTGCTGCCAGTGATGGGTCTGTAGTGCAAAACAGCTATGATGCAATTGAAGGTGGTGGCCTCATGGGTAAGGCTTTGGGAGTAAAAATGGTTGTTATTATTATGGAACTTTTATAAGAGTCTGGGAAAGATAGAAGTTTAAGCATTCGTGTACAAACATAGGTATTTGACTCAATGCCTGTCTTGAAGCTAAATACAAAATTTGAAGCACTGACAATTAGTATGTCTTTGCCTGTAATATGTAAAGCGGGTAAGAAAACCTTTGCAAAGTTGACAGCAAACCTTTGCAAAGTTGACAGCAGCTGTATATTTTACTCTTAGAAACTAAACAGGCAGCTCTCCTGTTGTACTAATGCCTCAAGTAAGATACAGTTTTTCAGCAATTAAGTATCTGTCTACTCTGCTTCCAGCAACTCCACATCATTCTCCTGCAGCCCCGAATCTTAAGATGAATAGAAGTGTTGGGTATTCTTACCCTGCCTTACCTCCAGGCTACCAACATACTTCTCCACCTGGAGCACCAGGAATGAATGCATCTGCTTTGCAATATCCAGATGGATCAAAACATTTCCACCAGGTAAAGATTGTCTGGTTTTTATCTCAGTACTACCTCTGGTGGGGGGGTGTGGATAAAGAAAAGTCACGGTTGGTGTGTGTTGTGCACCCCTGGGGTGCTGCTTCTTTTGTTCCCTGTTTGGGCACCATTTGTTCAAGAGGACAGACATAGCCCAGAATTAATGATTTTGCCTGTGCCTTGGTAGCAGTTTGGAAAAGCTGTGTGCCAGCTCTCTGTGAAGTGTTCCACCCTCGTATCTGTTCAGGATGTTTCTCTTGAAACTTTCATCTGCTTTTGGCATGTTTCTCTTCCCTGGCATTGTTATTGTTAGCTGAAGTATTTGGGTTATTTTTCCCTGAACTTTCAAAGTGAACTGACCCACACTTTCACCAGCTGAGCCTCTGTATTTCAAGAGCTTTATAGCCATGTTATGCTACTTTTTTTCATCTATTATGTTACATGCATAAGTTAAGTTCATGTGACAACCAGTATTTCTAAATATATTCATACAATGGCAGTAACAAACTGAGCAAAACAAACTGAAAGGGATAGATGTGTGGTTTTAAATGGACTGTGGGTTTCATCCAAATAATTGGTGCTAATTTTTGAAATATTATTTGACTCTAGCCTGCCCTGGGCCCTAATCACTTAACTGCATCAATGGGTGGCCTGAGTCTACAGCAGGAAGGGTTAAGACCTGTGAATCTTCTTCAAGAAAGAAATATTCTTCCTACCACCCTCTTGAAGGCTCCTGTCCCCAACTTGCATGAAGACATCCAGAAGCTCAACTGCAACCCTGAGTAAGATTATGCATTTGCTATAATTCATCAAAACAGAAGTATAAATTCCTACTTATAAACAAAACTTCACAAAATATTTTCTTAATTTTATGAGTAGAAAATATTGAAAATGGGCTTCACTGTGTTAAGATAAAGGCAGTAAGTGGGTTTAACTTTGAAGAGGGGAAAATCATCTGTGTAGAAAGTATGAGGAAAAGTTTGCTTACAGAGCAGCTATAGATAGGTACAGTACAAAAATTTTATGGCTGGCAGTGAGTATGGATGAGAAGATATAAAATGAGAGTTAATTCAGTCAGGGGAGGTACACCAAAAAGATTGTGCACAAGGAAACATGGGTGACCTCTGTATTGAAAGTAACCATTTAAAACAATGGAGTAAATTAAATTTCAAACAAGAGGCTGGCAGTTGGTTAATCAGTTATTCTCTCTGAGGAGACCAACCAAACTGTGTATAGCCAGGGACTCCTGCTTTGCAAATATTTTTATGGTAGATAAAGGAAATAACAGCGCCTTTGTGACATTGTTCATGCAAACAAGCTGGAGAGGATTTGCAAAACTGCCACATACATCTGCACTTTGCGGAAGCTGCTGAGTGCTCAAGACTCAGAAAATGATTGTGGGGTTGTTTATAGTTACTGAGTTTTTAAAACTGCTTTTTAAACTTTGCCAGTTCTGATTTATTCCAAAATAGCATTTAGTATATAAAGATTTGGTGCAACTTTGAGTATTGTTAGGCTTAACTTTGACTTGAGTGACTAAAATGACACTCAGTTCTGTGTAAAGAGTATTTGTATAAAATAAGAACTCAAAGTATGTACTGTGGGTCAAGCTCAGACAGAAACAAAATGATTTGACCGAGATGGAGAAGATCTTTTATCTGGAAATGGAAATTCACCATCAACAGCTCTAGAAAAATATACTGTACTACTGAAATCATAATTTATTTGAAAGCCTCTGAAAATAACCCTTTGTCCTCCATGTAGGTTGTTCCGCTGTACCCTGACTAACATTCCTCAAACTCAGGCCTTATTGAATAAAGCCAAACTTCCTTTGGGGCTCCTGCTTCATCCTTTCAAAGACTTATCGGTATGAGAAATATTCAAAACTTTACATGCTGAAATATCAACTAGGCCTTTACTAGAGTCCAGACAATGGACAATGATTTATAAAACAAGGGCAGGTATCTTGGCCCAGAAGAACTACCATAGTAACTGACATTTTCTTCTTCCATATAGATCAGTGTAATTTTTCTGAATTATTTCTCCCTACCATTTTTAAATCGTCAGGTCTCACTTCTTAATAAAAAATAAACCCTCCCAAACCTCAAAAAACCAAAAGCTTAAAGGCAGCACAGAATTTGGAGTGTGATAGAAGGCAACACATCTGAATTCCAGGTTGTCACGTATCAGTTGTAGTTATTCAAACCTAGTACTAATTCTAAACTCAAGACTTGACAAAGTTGAAGGGATTTGGATGTCATGAGAAAGCCAGGAGACTTTGAATTTAGCATTGTCTCTCTCAAGCACTGGTTTTTTTCTCAGTTTAATTACTTTTTCAAAGATGTGGGCTTTTTTTCCCCCTGCTTTTTGATCTGTATTGGGTGCACGACTTGGCCTTAAACCGTCAGTGTAAAATTCAAGAATTTAGAGGCTTGGAAAGGGAATCTGTGTAGTCAAATATGTTAGAGCTCAGTTCCTACCTGTTGTATTAAGGAATTGCAGGGGTGCTGTGAGGATGCAGAAGTACTCCTTCTTTCAACAAGGATGCTTTGACTCACTAGCCAGCACAGTGTAGGTGGTGTTGTTACCACAAATGAACAGCTGCAGGTTGAGGGTGCTTTAAAACAGGAAGCTTTTCTTTTCCAGCAATTGCCAGTGGTCACTTCCAGTATTATTGTGAGATGCCGTTCCTGCCGGACGTACATTAACCCTTTTGTCAGCTTCCTAGACCAAAGGAGATGGAAATGCAACTTGTGCTATAGAGTGAATGATGGTAAGTTGTAAATGTGCTTTAAAGTGTTGCAATTAACCTTTTCCACCTTGGCCTTTGAGACTGGAGTGTTGCTGGCCACATCAGTAGGGGGATTGTTGTCAGTCACACTGGGAGTCATGAGAAATGTTTCCCAGTGACAGTGGTGTCCCTAGAGAGACACAATGAGCCCAGATGGTCCCCCAGGATACCCTTGCAGGTGACAAGTGTAAGTAAATGACATTGCCTAGTGTAGTTCTCCACATGTTGCCTAACAGCCACAAAAGAGTTGATATATTTGTTTTAAAATGCAGCACAGCTAATACTACTGTGACATACTAATATATAAGCTTATCTGCATAGTTCCTGAAGAATTCCTGTATAATCCTGTGACAAGAGTTTATGGAGAACCTCATAAAAGACCTGAAGTCCAGAATGCTACTATTGAGTTTATGGCTCCATCTGAATACATGGTAAGGCTTTATTTACTTTTACTTATTCTTTTCCTTCGTTTTATTTTCAGAGGGAAGCCAGAGAAAGCTTTGTTTCAGAGCATGTTTTACAGTTCAGTAGAACAGCTGTTGCCTTAAGGAGTGTATCTGAGAACTCACGGGGAGAACTTCAGAGAGTTCACTTCTAAACATTTATGATGTCAAAGTTGTTCTGTATTTAGAATATGTAGGTATCTTCTGAAGGGAACTAGAATTCTGGTATTACCAAATAAGAGGCAAATGCATTCAGAAATTTTAGCTATCATCCGTGTGCTGTTTTAACAGTTTAAACTTGCAATGGAATGAATAAATCCAATCTAACAAATGTTATTTGAAAATTAAAGGTAATCTTTTCTTTGCTCAGCTGCGCCCACCTCAGCCACCCGTGTACCTCTTTGTGTTCGATGTCTCTCACAATGCAATAGAGACAGGATACTTGAATACAGTCTGCCAGACCTTGTTAGACAATCTTGACTCGTAAGTACTTTTTTTCTTCAAATCTCCAGTTTTCATTCCTCTGAAGAAACTTGTGATAGACACCAACATGCCAGTCCTTTCTGTCTGGAAGACAAATTTCCTAGTGTGGGCTAGCAATGGCCAGTGTTGTGTTAAAATGTACCATAAAGCTGTAGTCTTTTTCCCATCACAGCTACACCAGTATAAAAGGTAATTCTGAGGCTTGATTTTCAGTCTGACTCTTCCCTAAATGCTTCACCAATCCCCAAAAGAATATAAGCATCATGTTTATGATATATTTTGAACAGTATTTTTTAAAACCTGAAATTTAGATAAGTATTTGCTGAAAAGAGTCAAACATCTAATAAACTTTTCATAAAATGCATACTGTTTGAACTTACATAAACAGTAGTTGGTATTTTGCAGTTTATTTCTTCCTTTTCTTCCACTTCTGATTACCGTCTTAAAAGGTTTTCACATACCTGCTAGGTGACTCTACCAAGAGTTCCTTTTTTGCTGTGGTTTTTGTTCTGTCCAAAATGACTTAGTGAAGTTCTTGCAGTCTAGCTGTTAAGCTAACTGCTTGGTAAGAACCATGGAGAGATGCAGTGGATGTTTTAAAAAAAAAGAGAAAAGCCTGCAGAAATGAAATTTCATCCTGTTGAACACCATATGTCTCATTTTCAGGCTTCCTGGGAACACTAGAACAAAAATAGGCTTCATAACGTTTGACAGCACAATCCATTTCTACAGTCTTCAGGAAGGTCTCTCTCAGCCTCAGATGCTTATAGTTTCAGATATTGAAGGTATGCAGAAATAAATTTTGTCATCAGTACCTATTAATGATTTCTGGTTATGACAGCCTTTAAAATATGTGTCTGGTGGGAGTTTCTAGATCACACCATTAGTCTCTCTAGTAATGACTTTAGAAGTACCATATGTGTGAGTTTGTCTATGAAGACATCTCCCTGATGTCTGAGCAATGCTGTGGCTGCTCATGACTTCAGACATGAAGACAGCCTTCCTAACTTCTAGTTCAATTTGTACAATTCCCTAGATTCCTCTTGAAATCCCAAATACTCATGCTGGATACATTTCTATAGATTTTCTAGTGACTGGTGCTTAGTGCTTGTCCTTCTGCCTTTTGTTTCAAGTCATCTTTCACTGGATGTTATTGGGCAGGGTAGAATGAACACTGGAAATATTTGCTATGTGATTTTATTTGATAGTCTTGATTATCCTTCAGCTCTGTTGATTGCTATTCTAATCTAATGTGGGATTCTAGCCACAGGAATGCTTATGAGAAAAAAAGAAATCCATATAATTATGTTTACATAGGTTAATACACTGATACTGTGTATTTTTTCCAATAAGTATGATGGTTGGCAAATAAAGGCAGGGGAAGCTTGATGTGTTTTTAAAAGATAACTCAAATAATTTTTTTCCCTTTCAGATGTATTTATACCAATGCCAGAAAACTTATTAGTAAATTTAAATGAAAATAAAGAGGTAAGAAGCAAGGACTTTCTTACATAACTACTGACATTTACATAGATGGGGATATGTTTGGTAATTTTTTGATTAATTAATGCTCATTAACACCTGCTGTTCGAATGCCAGGTATGAGGCAAAAAAAGAGGCTTTTTGTCTCTGTCACTGTAAATTCTTGCCAACCTGAAACAAGACAGTACTTCAATTTTTCTAGGACCTTCTCTTTACTACCTTAATATTAGAAGTGCTAATACTTGGTTATGTTCAGCAATAAGCTCTATATAAAGTGGAAAACCATGAAGACTCATAGGCCTAATACTGTTTTCTCTCTCGTAGCTAATTCAAGATCTGTTGAAGACATTGCCACAGATGTTTACCAAGTCCCTGGAAACTCACAGTGCTCTGGGGCCTGCATTACAGGCTGCCTTTAAACTGATGTCCCCCACTGGAGGTAGAATCACTGTCTTCCAGACACAGCTCCCATCTGTGGGAATGGGAGCACTAAAGTCACGAGAAGAGCCAAACCAAAGAGCAACAGCAAAGGTTAGGAAAGCAGAAAGGTTCAGAGTACTAACAACCCTGTTCTGTGCATGTAGGTGGTTCTGGGATTGCCTCTTCTGGGTTAATTTTGTGCTTGTCTTGCTCCTTTGTTAAAGTAGCAGAAAAAACAAAAGAAAAACCAAGCAATATAAACACAAATTAATTACCTGATTTTTTAATAAGATTTTTAATCGATGATGTAGAATTGATTATTAGTGTCCCTGAAAACAGGCAATAAATGTATGCATCAATTTGAATTTCCTTTGTATCTTGTAATACCCACTGTGTTAACAGGACATACATCTGACACCATCGACTGATTTTTACAAGAAGTTGGCCTTGGACTGCTCAGGGCAACAGGTTGCAGTGGATTTATTTCTCCTTAGTGGGCAATATTCTGACTTGGCTTCTCTAGGTAAGTCATATAAACCTGTTTTGGGGCATGTAACTCTTGTATTTTGAGCAAATGCTACATTAGGATCTACATTAATATTTAGTAGATGAACCTGATTTGAATTAATCTAGTGTGTCAAGATGCAAACTTACCCTTGCTGAGCAGTGACAGTGAATAGCATGTAATCGTCCAGTCCTGATTTAACCTACTTATTCTCATGTCCTCCCTTAGTGAGTCAGGATTCTTGTGCTACTGATATAAGTAGCTGAAATACTTTCTTCCTTTTTATGCCTTTTAACCATCTGTATAATTGTCTTTAGAGTAAGTTTTATTAGCATTTTAATTATTTTTTCTCTATTTAACCAAACTATCAAGTGACAGCAATTTTAGGTCAATGGAAAATTATTTCGCACCTGAAACTATCACATACTAGAAGATACGGTTGTGTTACATCTGTGTCTGTAGGCAGGTCTGTAACTGTGTATCTGAGCGATTTGCAGGTGTGAACAATTTAATAATTTAAAGGCTGCAGCAGCAACTGTCTGCACTCTCCAATGTATGCTGGTTTTGTTTCAGGTTGTATATCAAGGTACTCTGCAGGTAGTGTCTACTACTACCAATCTTACCATCATAAACACAATCCTGTCCAGGTGGAGAAATTGCAAAAGGAACTGAAGCGATATTTAACTAGAAAAATTGGGTTTGAGGCTGTCATGAGGATAAGATGCACCAAAGGTCTGAATTCACCTTCTTAGATTCTTGGGGGGGTGGAGAAGAGGGAAATGGGTGTTTGCTGCTGTTTGGGGATGTTTCCTTTGGTATTCCAGCCATTTTGTAAGCTTAAATGATTAAAAGGCAAAGATTAGAAAAGTAAAATTCAGTACCAGGGATAAGACAATTTTTTAAAGACTGTATTTGCAGTGTGTTTTCTGGCATCCAAGTTCCATTTTATGATGGTCAAAACTGGAAATTTTGCTGGACTGCTATTTCAACAAGGGATTGTTTGTATAATCTAGGTACTTTCTACTACTCTGCATTGATTTGCCTTGCTAATTCCCACTGTCTGCTAGGCTTTATGGATTCTTTTGATGAGTTATCAGTTTGTGGTATTTACCTTTTCTGAAGATAATGTATTTCACTGTGAGGGAACATTCCAATACAGAGTCATCTACGTGGATGGCAGATCTGTATATGGTGCCTGTACTTCACAGCTATAAAACCCAAACTAATTCGTTGTTATCTTGTAGGTCTTTCCATTCATACTTTCCATGGGAACTTCTTCGTACGATCTACAGACTTGTTGTCATTACCCAACGTAAACCCAGATGCAGGATACGCTGTGCAAATGTCAGTGGAAGAGAGTCTTACCGATATGCAAGTTGTTTCTTTTCAGTCAGCTCTCCTGTACACCTCCAGCAAAGGTAAGGTTAGATTGAGCCAACAGCAGCATTTGTAGTGTTGCTTCATAAAACAAGTATGGAGGCTACAGTTTTCTTTTCTTGCAGGTGAAAGACGAATTCGTGTCCACACCATGTGCTTACCTGTTGTCACAACACTGAGTGATGTGTACCTAGGGGCAGATGTGCAGGCCATCACAGGGCTCTTAGCCAATATGGGTGAGTGTGCTAAGAGCTTGTTTGGATATGTGTGGATCGTATCCTTAAAGCTCTGAACAATAATCCTCTGGGATGTGGCATTAGAAGAAAAGATTCTCCCTTGTTCTAAGAGTGCTTTCTAAGTTGAAAACGTAAGACAGTTTTGGTTTTAATGCTTGGCTTAGGTGAAGGATCAGTAGAGCTGTGTATAATCACCTGGACTTAGGCTTAGTCTGGTGCATCGTCATGGGCCCCCAGCTTTTTTCTGAAGCACTTGACTTCCCCTAGAATGTAATAAAAGCTTAAGATGCATCGACATGTATGATAAAATGAGAGAAGTTAATGTATGTGACTTTATTCCTGCCAAGGGAGGAAACCCCTCTTATTTGAGCCTTGTACTCTGTGTTTAGCTGTGGACCGCTCCGTTTCCGCTACGCTGAGCGATGCTCGGGATGCCTTGGTCAATGCAGTGATAGATTCTTTAGCTGCTTATCGCTCATCCGTGCTGAGCATCCAACAGCCTGGGCTCACAGCTCCCCACTCACTGCGGCTCTTCCCACTTTATATACTGGCACTCTTAAAACAGGTAAGAGGGGAAAGGAAGCCAGGCAAGAGGATGATTCTGTTTGGCAGGTCAGCCTGAAGTAAAAGGACAATTCTTTGATGGAGAATGATTTAGTTTAAAAGCAGGAATTTAGAAGTGTGTGTAAAACCAAAAGTATAAATGTTTTAAGCAATGGAAGAGCAAAATAATAAAGACACTGACTAGTGAAGAGAATGTGTCAGGGTAGTGATAGTGTTTTCTCAGGAATCTCATTTTTGTGCATTTCTGGAAATGTAGATCCACACAGCAGTTCAGTGTGGATTAGAAGAGAGTTGGGTGGGTGGCAGAGAGGGAGTTGGCTGGCTGTTCTTGCAGTAGGTTCAAAACATTTCACAGTATTTGCTCAATGTAAGTATTTTTTAATCGAATTTCCCTGAACTGATACTAGAAGTCATTTAAGTGTTGATGAACTGGTTTTCTGTTTCAAAGAGAAGTTTAGGATTCATACATCTTAATTAGGAATTAACCAGCATGTTCATACTGAGTTTTTTATGTGAAAGGCTTGATAAGCATTTGACCTAGTCAAGTGGGAGGAGTGAGCCCTACTTTGATTTATAGCTGTTTTTTGGGTCCCAACAAGCCAGGAGTATTTTTTTCCTTTAAATACAGACCTAAGATTCTTTGCATTTAAGCCAATTGTAAACTGCTCCAATATTTATTCTTTTAAATTTCATCAAGCAGCATTTTTGAGGTGTATGTTAGAGAGACGTATTTCAGGGTGCTTTCATCTCAGCTGTAGTGCTCACTAGGGAGGATTGATGGTGCCAGATTGAGGTTAATTATAAAATCCAGAAATGGGAATAATGAGACTTGTATGATTTATATGTGAAACACTGAAGAGAACTATGGAGAAGTAAAATAGCAGAAGTAAAATACCCCGAGAAAACACTTAGGGCACATCTCTAAAACTTAAGTAAGCTAGAAATAAGCAGTAGGTGATGTGTGAAATTCACTTTATCTTGCTTTGCTTTAATGGTTAAACTAAATGGCTGATTGTTTGCAGAAAGCATTTCAAACTGGGACAAACACACGTTTGGATGAACGCATCTTTACCATGTGTCAGGTGAAAAACCAGCCCCTTGTTTACCTCATGCTCATGACGCATCCCAGTCTGTACAGAGTTGATAACCTCACAGATGAGGTGAGTCTTTGCCTTGCTACATAATCTGTTTGATCCCAAAGATTTGTGTGATGTGAAAGTAAAAATCTCCCAAGTTTTCCATATTAAAGCTGCACAGCTAAAATGTAATGTTTCATATTCTCCCACTTGTTGCATTTATGCATTTGTTATTTAGAACTGGATTGATGAATTCTGGAGAGAAGCTGTGCTTTGCTATGGATAGATGGGGAAGGTTTTTTTCTAACTTATTTCATCTTTGCTTTGTGTCATTATCTTGTGCTATAAATCCCATATACATGAAGATATAATGTGGTTTTTGTCCCTTTGTAGCTTCCTTTATTTTAAAATGTCAAGCAGTTTTGAGAACAGGGAATGTTTATGTAAAACCCTGAATAATTTTAGAAATCACATCTTTGGTACATAACAAATTGGATATTCCAGTTCTAGAGCTAATTAACTAAGATACATTTGATGAAATTCAGCCTCTCTAAATAAAACAGTAAGATTTATTAGTAAATTATGCACTTTAAGTATGACTTGAGTTAAACTGAGAAAAACAGTCCAGCTCCAGTATTCAGTGTAGTAGATCCTACTCTTAACATTCTCTTCTGTTTGTTTGCATCAGGATGTGAACCATTGTTTTTCTTCTTCCTTCTTTTAGGGGGCTCTTAACATAAATGACAGAACTATACCTCAGCCACCCCTTCTCCAGCTGTCAGTGGAGAAGCTGAGTAGGGATGGTGCTTATCTTATGGATGCTGGCTCTGTAAGTTGTGTGGTGGTGGTGGTGGTTTTAAAAAGTATCCAGATTTGCTTGGTGTGTTCTTTTTGAGATCCCAAAATATGTACAAGACTGCTGAGGTGTGTTTTGGGTTGGATTAATGTTGTTATTGATGGGTGTCTTTCAGGTGATGTTTCTGTGGATCGGGAAGAACTGTGGGCAGGGCTTTATCAGCCAAGTCCTTGGAGCTCCAAATTATGGCTCAATACCACAGAACATGGTATGTGCTTGCTCTGCTGTACATCAGTCATACAGTGCTGCCGGAATATCATTTGCATGAGAATTAAAATACCACTACTCAGATATTAGCCCTCTAGTGGTATAGATCCAGATTCAAGGAAGGAAATAATTTCCATTACCTCCTGGAGTTTCTTCCTATGAAAACACAGTAGGAAGAGGCTGACAATGACTGAGTTTCTCAGACCTGTGGGAGCAGACTAAGAACCCTTGCAAACAATGAGCACAGTGGGTTAGTGGGAAATCTTTTCGTTTCTGCAGCTGATGCCATGATGATTTTTTGCTTTTTCTTTTATACCCCGTTTATATACTCTTTTATATAGCTTTTATGTATTCTTAGTGCTTTTAGCCTACATAGTTATAATTCTTTAAGTTTGATAACTTCCCTTAGACCCAATATTCCGTTAAGCCAAGAGACCAAACATCCTGGAAACCCCAGACACCAAGGGCCTCTCCAGAACACATTCTGTAAACAAAGCCAGGCCCAGCCAGGGGAAGGTTCCTCAGACGAGGGGTCTTGCTGGAGTCTCTCACTGGGGAGTCTTTGATAGATGTGCTAATTAGCAAGGCATATAATTGTATACACATCACATTGTGGGGGCCATTTTTCGGGGTGCATTTCGATGTGCATTTCGGCGCACCTGAGGATCCTTAAATAAATACTGAGGTTAAAACCCTTTTCTCCTCTTAACTGTGTTTAGCACTCTTAAAATTAAGACCAGGAAAAGGCATCACAACAAAACAGGAATCAATCACAGCTCAGTCACCACCATTCTGACAGCTAATTGCTGATAGCAGTTTAGTGCTTCTGACTGTTTCAAGCTCTTTCAAAGAAAACAAGACTGAAACTATACATCACAAAATGTATCTGTCTGGGTTTTCTTTATGCCTAATGAGTTGGGCTAGTTTAAGTGTTCCTTTTACTGTTTTTCTGAAAAATACCCTCTTTGTATTAATGAAACCCTTTGCCTTTTAGACACATCTCCCAGAACTTGAAACTGCAGAATCCATCAGAACACGAGCTTTCATTTCTTGGCTGAGAGAACAGAGACCTTTCTTTCCTATACTCTATATAATAAAGTAAGTGGTTTTTAACAGTCTTCTTGCTTCTTCAGCAAACTGTTAATACATACTTGGATATCATATACTGAACTTTCTTAATGGAATTCTTAACAATAGTGTGTGCTGTGCTGACAGATTTGACTACAGATACGACTTATGAGTTGTCTCAAATTAGAATTTCAAAAGACTAAAAAAGACTAAATGGCACAGGAGAATCTTTAGTTAATGTCAGATAAATGAAGTAAATGCTAGTAAGAGCACTTATTAGGATTAATCACTACTAAGGGCTATTTGAGGTCCTCTTTCCATATGTCCTTAAGCTCTTGAAATGTCTTGCCACTTGACCTGTAACTTTATTAATGCACAGTAGCCCTTGGCAAATGTTTATCTCACTCAAACACTTATATTTTTGTTTTTAAGGGATGAGAGTCCATTGAAATCAAGTTTTCTGCAAAATATGATTGAAGACAGAACAGAATCAGCCTTATCATACTATGAATTCCTTCTTCATATACAGCAGCAAGTGAATAAATGAAACACTAGCCTTTGGCTCACTTCTTTAAGGAAAGATCTTGCAGTAAAGAATAATTGTGCTTATAGTATCCTCATTAAATCTGTGGCCTGAGGCAGTTGATGAGAAGTTCTCACTGTGATTTCATCGAACTAAAGCAAATAAAGGACCACATCTGAGAATAAAATGGGCAACTACATAATATTGTACCTTAAAAAAAAAATCAAACTGTTGGAACTGGTTGAGCACCTTTAATTGGCTGCAAATCGTGTTTTTACTGTAAGTAGTTGCAGCATGAAGTACATTTACAAAGGCAATACTGCAAAGGTGAAATACATTTTGTAAAATAAAGAGTTCTTTGTTGTTCAAAATGTATATTTCTGTAACTTTTTGCCTTTTTTTTTTTTTTGCTGCTAGATATAAAACCTCACAATACTGATCATGATTTGCAGGGAAATTCTTTCTAAGTGCATCCAGTTATTACAGACAGAGCATCTCAATGTTCAACTTCATGCTTAAAGTAGCAATGAAAGAAGTGTTCATTGTGAAATGAAAAATTGCTTATGAAGTGTAGAATCCAGTGCTTGGATTGGATTATGGCTAATAGGACTAAAGGTAAGCTTAACCTGGATAAGGTGGATGAATTTGTTGAAGCTATTAATAAGTCAGTATTCTAATTTTAAAAACAGTGGGCAAGAGTGGGCCCTACATGAGACAGATTTTAAAAAGTCATTGGCTGAGTTGGCAGCAAAAGTAGACTTAGGTAGATGATAAGCTTTGCTTTTCATCAGTAGAAGGAATAGTTTTAATTCAATTTTATGAATGGTGTGGGAGGGGAAGGGCGAGGAAGGTTATCTCAGATTTTGTTTGGTTTATGTTCAGTAGACTTTTGGCTCTTGTTTACATTAAGTGAATGTTGGGCCCCTCGGATCTGGTGTGTTTCTGAAGCAAGTTTGTTGGCAGCACTTCAGACCAAATGTTGTCTGCAACACCGAATATTCTGACAAGAAAATTGGAAATTATTTTTCCAAGAACAAAATTATATTGCATTTGAAGATTTGTGTATGGTTGCAGACATGCCTGAAGATTTTGGAAAAAAGGGGTTTTTGCTGCAGTTGTGTAATGAGCCCAGGTCCAAGGCCAGTGTGCACCAAATAAAAGCTTTAAATATACTCTCAGATCCTGCCAGAGCTACAGATCGAAGCTGACATCGGACTTGAAGTGAAAATTTATATACAAAAAATATTGAAATAATTTTAAAGAAGTGTATTGATAATTCTTCTGTTTTGCAGATTAAGCTATCATTGATAGCTACCAGTGTAAAGAGTACTTAAGTTACTGTATCCCAATGCTCATGGAAGTGTTGCATATGGAAAAATCTTGGTTTGCTTTTTTATTTAATAGTGGTAAACTTAAAGGTCTTGCAACACTTTCTGGGGCAAGTTAACTTGAAGAGGTAAAACACTTGTGAGTGGTCAGATGTACTGTGCTTAAGACATTTGGAGATACAAATGTCAGTAGGGTCAACATTTGGGTCAACATTTGCTCCCATTTCAGGCTGTAGCTGCACGTGATTGTCAGGACTTGCCTTACTTTAGGGGAGGCGTTCCTTGGGAGAAATGGTTCTTGTTGCTTGTGCACAAGAAGCTAAAGTTCAGAACAATGGCTAAAACAGCATGAAAAGATTATTATAGAACCAATTTAAGCTTCCCTGTCTGCTGCCTCTGTAGCAAACAGGAATCTATTTACTTGAACTGCTTTTCAGAGAATTGCACAGTTTCTAGTCATAGTGAAGAGGTTTCTTTTAAGTTTTGACAGTCTGATTTTTCTATTTTCCAGGGAGGGGGAAAGGGGTCTCTTCATTTAAATCATAAATGGAACCTCTGCACTTACATAGGTTCTGCTCTAAACCTTGTGTTTTGGGTATATTATCACTCAGATGTTGAATTGAAAGCCATCCTTGCATCAAATAGCCCACCCTAAGTCTGTTTCTTACTATGACTGTATTTTGCTACTATATCCCTTTTTTTAAGAAACATAAATACTCGAGATGGCCTCGTTGCTTTATGTACACCAGACTAATAGCTGAAGATGTCAGTCTCTGCGGCAGTTAACAAGTTTGAATTTGAGTCCCTAAGTTTTACAGAGCAAAACATGATAAATGAGTCAGATGAACCCTCTTGGAGTTCTCTTCACTTTGAAAGAAATTCTGTATTGAACTTTGTTAGTTTATTCCCTCGCAGTGGGGAAGGCCTGCTGGTTCACTTGTACTGCTGTAACGGCAACACAGGAAACGTGAACACACACACTACCTGTGATTTCTCATTTTTACATGTAATTGAAAAATGAAGACACTGAAGATGGACTGCAAAAGTAGGCAAGAGTGGCTCTGGTACTTAGATCTCAGCACGACAACTCCACCACTGTAAATGTGTGGTAGAGGTGTGTCTATTTTTGTAGTTGAACACTTTTTTTTAAAACTATTTCTGTATTTGACACATTAGTGTTCAGCCAACATTGTTACCATCCATTTTACTTTGCTTTCATTATTGTTTTTAATTTAATATATTTGAATCTTAAGTCCACATAGACTGTGTTGCAATAACTAGAATGATTCACTTTTATTTAGAATTAATTTCTTAACAGAATTTAATCAAAGATGCAGAAATGGCTGTTAAGTTAAGGGACCATTAAATGTGATTTTAAGGTTCTGTTTACTATTACGGATGTAATCCTTATAGTAAATTTAATTTTGTAAAGTAGTGTATAATATTGTAATATTAAATCTTTGTTCTCTGAACTCAAACATTTGATCTTCAGTATGAAGTTATAAATCTTCCCCCTTCTGAATTTGAGACAGGATTTACTTGTCCTCCTTTTTACAGTTTGTAATTTTCACTGTTTTATTCCTGTAAAAAGTCATTTGTAACACATGCAAATGCTTATTTTATCTGTGCTAATTTATCAGATTTGGCTACTCAATAAAATTCATTGAAAGAACTCATGCAAGTCCATCACTCCTTTCTTACAAATAAAAAAAGAACCATGTATTTAATCAATTGAGATAAATACCATGTTGGTCACAGGAGCCAGCTGACAGTGATGGTTGGAATTTAGCCTTCAGCAGCATTCCAAGATGGTGATCAATTTTATTTTAGGTAATCTTCTATCTTCATTTAACATCCCATTCTCTCAGCAGCTTTTTTGTAAAAGCCATTCCATCTTAACGCTTGCAAATTTTTTTTGAGATGTTGTCACTGCTGCTTCTGGCCCATCATAGATGAGTTAATGCACGAGCTTGGTAGTCTGACTCCTGTATTTAACTGGTTTTGAATACGGAATTCTCTCTTTCAGTATTGTACTTGTCAGCTAATAATTGGACTGGTCAGCTCTGGTTTTTTCTCCAATACACATAACACTGTCCTGCTGCTGAACTCCACCACTCTGCTTGTGGGTTGGGATCAGCCAGCACCTGTCCTGGCACTGGGTTTTGGAATTCCAAGTGCGGGGTCTCGAGCTGAGTCCTGTTCCTCGTGGAAGTGCCCGTGAGTTCAGGAGTGAAGCTGTTCACGTGCCAGGGCCGCCAAAGGCAATGAAGTGCTGATGGGAACTCTCCGTGTGCTGCGCGATGGGGCTGCTCCGGTAAGGGAACAGTTTTATCACCTGGCACACAAGGAGGGGTGTAACGGACTTTTAACGTACATAAAGATGAATATTATGCCAACTGCATGTTATCGGAAAGAAGTGAATACGCTCCCTATTATATAATGGCCGTAGCTCTGGCGTCCTCAAGAGGTGCTTGATGTCGGTGTTTCCTCAGTGCGCACTGTCAGTCCCGCAGCGGTGCAGTGACAGGGTTGAAGGCTGTCCTGTGTGTGCAGCGGGGACAGCCCCCGCCCTGGCTCGGGGTGCCACCGTCACCCGGGCCGCCTTAGCGCCATCGCTCCTTCCCGCCCTCACGTCACTTCCGAGGCCGGGGCGGCCATCTTGGGTGCGGGCGCCGCGCCGTCACAGAGGGGGCGCGCGGGGCGCTCTCCCTGCGCGCCCCGCCCTTCTCCTGCCCTTACGCAAAATGGCGGCGGCCGCTTCAGCGGCTGGAGGCGGGCGGTGCCGGCGCCTGCGCACTGGGCGGGGCGGGCCCGTGGTGCCGGGCCTGCGGTGCCGGGGATGGCGGACGGCGGCGCGGGAGCGGCGCCCACACCCCCGGGGCCCCCCGCGGGGCTCTCGGCGTCCCAGCGCCGCGCCGAGCTGCGCCGCAGGAAGCTGCTCATGAACTCGGAGGAGCGGATCAACCGCATCATGGGCTTCCACCGGCCCGCGGCGGGCAAGGGTGAGCCCTGTGGCGGGTGCGGCGGG
>VXBT01010541.1:162915-173528 GCA_013400235.1 Oriolus oriolus | reverse complement strand
AGGGCCGGCTGGCTTTCCGGTCCCTCAGTGCCCCCTTCGTTCGCAGGGATGCTTCGAGCAGCACGACCTGCCCTGCTCCGCGAGGAACCCGCCCATAAAATCCCTGTACCGTCAGAAGGTCGGGACTTGGGCCCGGCACTGTCCCTAGATAGCAGGCCGACAAGCTGTCATTTCACTGCAAGTAGCTTTTTTTAGTTGAAGGAAGGATGAACCTCCCCCATGTTTTTAGTCAGTAGCTGCTGGCTTTCATAGCTGGCTTTTTATAGCAAAGTTATCTCACATTTGGATAGTGACATAAATGTTTGTGGTTGGCATGCAGAATTTTCTTGCAGAACCATATCCTAGGTAGGTCAATTATATTTCTGGACATTCTTCAAGCAGGCTGTCTTGTCAGGAAAGAGTTCTCAGATTTCGGTTTACAAGGATGCCCATGAGCCATGAATCAGTCTGACTTAACATTGAAAAGTACTCTTGAAGTGTTGGTTCTTGCTCTCTGGTAGGACCAGACCCATTCTTGATTTGGCTTTTGTTCTCTGCCATCACCTCCCTCACTGTAAGAAGAGTCTTCAGGTTTGATACAGAGCAGGTTAACACTGCCCTGCCTCTGACAATAGACAGCAAGCCAAAGTGCACTTACATTGTCTGCTTATTTGTCTGGTGTTAATGCTCTTCTGGTTGATTCACTTTCTGCAAATCTTTGTCTCTTTTTTTAATGTCGATCCATGTATTTGGATCTTTCTGCTTGTGCATGCAGTGCTCTTGCTTAAGGAAGTTCAGTGTTTTAATTTCTCATTTGCTATCTGACAGCTTCAGCTTCTGGCCTGCATTGCACAGCCTTCTGACTTGTGTCTGCTCCTTGAAGAGTGCCCTCTTTAATCATAAATCTGTCTTTTCTCTTGGGAGGCAGAGACCCAGGATCCTGATCCAATATAGCTAAAGTGTTGTTGCACATACCCAGTGTGCATAACTCTGTGTTTTTATTTCTCTTCCTTAGATGATGAAAGTCACACAGAATCAAAGCTTCAGCACGAGCAAGATAAATCAAATTCCCTGCCCATTCCTTCAGTTTCCAAGCGGATTGTGCTTGGTGACTCTGTGTGTAATGTGACAGGCTCGACTGACCACGCAGGCAGCATGGCAGAGCTCAGAGGGGACAAGGACTTGTTTGGTAAAGCTCCAGAGCTGGTCACTGAGGGGACAGGCGAGCTCCGTCACCGTCACAGGGGGGACCTGCCCTCTGAGGCTGCACCACGGCCATCGAGACACGGCTTGGAGCAGTACCTGTCCAGATTTGATGAAGCTCTGAAGCTGAGGAACCAGCTGATGAGTGAGAAGCCAAGCCAAGAGAATGGGAATGCAGCGGAGGAGTTTGACTCTTTCCGCATTTTCAGATTGGTGGGATGTGCTCTGCTCGCCATCGCGGTCAGGGCTTTTGTGTGCAAGTACCTGGTGAGTTCAGGGACACAATCCTGCTGGGGTTTGCTGCTTGGTGCAAATTATTGGGAACTATCTGAGGCTGACGTCTATCAGTAATGACCAAGTTGGAAACTTAAGGCACTCTTTACATTTCCAACAATTGTATGAAACCTAAAAAAATTGCTGGATTCTATGAGATTAATCTGCTACCAACACAGCCACTGTGTAATCACTGAGAGTAGCATGTTTGGTCTGTTGTGTTTCAGGAGCAGATGCACTGGGATAGTTGCTGCAGCTTAAGTCCCCTGCAAGTTTATTCCCATCTTTGTGAGCGAATGAGTCAGCTGCTCCTCTAGTTCGGGTCTACAAAAGAATAATAGAGTAAGAATAGAGTTCCCATCTGTGGAAGTGTCCAAGGCCAGGTTGGATGGAGCTTGAAGCAACCTGGTCTAGTGGAAAGTATCCCTGCCCATGGAAGGGGTTAGGAATGAGACGGCTTTCAAGGTCACTTTCAACCCAAACCATTCTGTGATTCTAAGAATAATTGTCCCAAGATATGGAGATCCTACTCATTTATCAACCTGGGAAAAGGAGTTCCTCAGTATTCCCAGTGCCTGCCAGAACAGCACAGAGGTGTGTGGCAGGTACAGCCTACCAGCTCCTGGATCCCTGGGCTCAGTTTTACACTCTGCTGTTCTTTTCTGCCATTTCAGTTCTTTAGGGTTAAAGAAAATAGGGCAGAACCTTATTTTTGATATGAGACTTGTCTGCTTAGGTTTGTAGTATTCAAGAATGATGTTGCTCTGTTCCACAAATTAATTTTTACCTACTAATTTTCTTTTATGACTTAGGAAGCATTAAATCTCTGTGTTTCTTAGCTATTCTGACCAAGTTAATTTTTATATATTCTTTTCTGTTCCTTCAGTCAATATTTGCACCATTTCTTACTCTACAACTTGCTTACATGGGACTGTCCAAGTACTTTCCAAAGGTAAAATATTTTCAGAATTAGATTAATTTGAAGTGTTTTCAATTTAAACTTCTGTTTAGATTGTATTGTTTTAGGACCAATGCATGTGAAGCATTCTTCCCTTGTTTTAAACTGTAGAGTTGAATGACCAATGCTGATAGTTTATACTGGTTTTTAATCTTTCCAGATTTAGTCCAGATCTTTTTTAAAGTTGCAATGAAAACATGGACTAGCAGCTTGTTTAGCTGTAGCCTAATTAAAAGCATCTGACCAGGAAGTCCAGGTAGTTCTTTCATGTCTTCAGGAAACTTGCTTTTCTTCTAGACCATGCTCTTCTCTGGTTATTATTTGCTTTGCTAAGCAGCTGTTCTGCGTGTAATATCTGGATGAAATTTGGGAGAGTGTTTGCTAAAAAATGAGGCAGAACACTGAGTTTTAAGGGCTCTGCAGTCTACTGCTGGTACTGGTTTAAATGGCAGCTTGAAATGAGACAGTTATTTGTGTGTGAAACTTGCTGCTTATTAGCAAGATTTGCTATATCACTTGTTTTATTTATTTACAACAGGTAATTGTGCTGAAGCATTTCTTAGGTTGATGATTTTGTCAGGTCTGCGTTGCAGAGTGGGATTGAATGATGTTCAATCCATAGTTAAAAGGGAAAATTTGCATTTTAAAAGGAATAATAGATTACTTGTAGAAAATCAGAATAAATCAGCAGTTGTTTTGTAGTTAAGTATATCATAATAGTCATTCTAAGCTGACGTGTCACAACACAAAACAGTAGAATTAGCCTTAGATTTGCACCAGTTCATCTGCTACATCTTGATCTTGTTTCTGGTGTACTTAAAATCAGCTCTTGCGTTTCAAAATTTAAAGAGGTGGTTCCTTTTCACAACTGGCTTTTACTGCAGTTAGACCTGGGTGAGGTCAATCCCTTTGTTATCCTTCATTTTTCTCTCATGAAACACAGAAATATTCTTGAAAGCTTAATTTAGATTGGATTAAATTAAAATATGCAGCAAGTATCATCAAATTATTAGAATTTTCAGCCATTGTCACCTTTTCCTGCCTGTCACACTTGCATCCTTGGGATTCCTCATCTTAAGGATGGAACAAGCTTTCAAAAGGTTTTGGAGCATTTCTGAGTTCAGAGGATAAAACTGCCAAATTAAGTTGTTCTAAAACAGAAACAGTTGGTTTTCAATTCTAAATAATTTTTCTGTTAGAAAACTTCATGGTATTTATGGGGTTTTGAGCAACCCAGTTTAGTGGAAGGTGTCTCTGCCCATAGCAGGGGGTTGGAACAAGATGAGCTTTAAGGTCCCTTCTAACTCAAACCATTTTGGGATTCTGTGTTTTGCCTAATAGCATGATGAGATTAATCCAGTTCTGCCAGTGGAGATGCCAGGCTTGGCTTTTTACACCTGGATTTCCCTTGTCTGGGAATGTTCCCACTCATGCAGGAGCAGCTGCCCAGCCTCACATCTCAGCCTGCTGGGAGCAGTAGTGTGAAGGAGGCAGAATATCCGGGATGAATTTTATCTGCTGTTAACCAGCCTCTCACTCGCCTCTGGTGGGTCCATCACAGCAGGAATCTGTGTCTAGGATAAGTGCTGTGAATCCTGGAGCATGTCTGGAGAGAATCACTACAAACCTGCTACTCCTACCAGCAAATTTGGAATGTGTGAAATTGGCACAACATTGGTGACATGTAAAGCACAACTGGATTAGAAGAACTAATGTGATACTGGTTTTTCTTTCCCTTTTAGTGTGAGAAGAAGGTGAAAACGACAGTACTGACCGCTGCTCTTCTCCTGTCTGGAATCCCTGCAGAAGTGATCAGTCGCTCCATGGACACCTACAGCAAAATGGGAGATGTTTTCACAGACCTTTGTGTCTATTTCTTTACTTTTATCTTTTGCCATGAACTTACTTTGGTTTTTGGCTCTGAAGCACCATGATGGCTGTAGAATTCCACACAGTAGCTACACTAAAGCTTTCTGGACTGTGTTCCTTTAACATCTGACTTTGCAGGCAGGTCTAAACTGTCATTAAAATTCTTACCTGTTGGAATGCTTGAAAGGAGCCTTAAATCCAGTCATTTTGGGAAAGGGAGAGCAGGGTCCCAGACTGCCAGTTGTGTTAATTCAGTTTATTTAAATACTGTGTCTGCATATTACAAATGTGAAGGCTAGGATGCAAGTGTCAGTGGATGATTTATTTGCTTTAGTTAGAAGATGCCCTTCTCAGCCTCCTTCATAAACATTTACAAAGCTGCCTTTGTTCTTTGCAGTGAGAACAAGAAAGAGAGTTCCCTTCAGCAGAACCATATATATGTGTATATCCTGTATGACTATAGCTAACAAGACCTGCTCATTTTGTGGTGTTCCCATTTTTTAAAGAAAGCTCTAAAGAAAACCCCTGTATTCTTTTCAAATGTTCAAGTTCAGAATGTTGAACTAAGTAGCTGCTTCTGGAGAATGTTGGTGAAACTTGCCACTTTGTTGTCCTGATCCTTGCTTTGCTGTACATTACTTGTTGTGATTGTAATTAATTTAATTTGAAGATTATTGTGGGAAAGAGCTAAGCAAAACCAACAGCAAGAACGTCCTGGTGCTTACAAAGGTCATTAATCAAAAAGTAAGAAGAAAAAAAACTAATCTCATCTGTTCATGAGTTTCCAGCAACCTAATCCTAGTGCAGCTCACATCTGTGCTGATACTTTTTTTTGTGTTAACGGTTCATCTCATAGGGAAAAGTTGTATATATTGGCACTCAACCTGCAGTATCTAATCTTTGCTCTAGTGTTTGTAAAACTTACAAGGGAAACTGTTTTGTTTTCAGTCTCTTAGGAATTTTCCACAGTGAGAGGAAGGAAGTGTCATTCCAAATAGTCAACTTAAATGCTGATAATCTTGGAAAATCTCTATTGAAGCTAAGTTTGGTAGTGTTTTCAGCTTGTAGTTTTGTTTTTAAAATCTGGACTTTCAGGTAATGTAGGCCAATGCGTATTTTTAGCATGGTAAACCACATATTTAACTTGGTATTTGCCTGCAGAGGTTTTTTTAGAGAGCAGATGTGTTTGATTCTACCTCTCTAAAGTAAATGGCCCAGCTTTCAGCTGATTATTCTCTCTTAAAGCTTCCTTCTGTAATTTTAGTGATGCATTTCTGACTTTTAAATTAGATACATTTTTGTGGCCTGAATACAAGAACCTTATGTTTTGATTTGACTATTTTCATGGGGTTTTTTTAAAGGATTATGTTACAGTGAGTATTATATTACAGGTGTACAGGGCTGGGCTGCAGAAAATTTTGACTTAGGTCTGTTAGCACAGATATTGATTCAGCAGCTTTAAATTTATTTATATTAGATAATACTTTCAGCAAATTGAAATTATAGTCATTTAAATTAAGGTTGAGATATGTAAATAATGAGTTTGCTCAAAAGTTACTTGTTCTGATTCTCTATTTATATGCCCAAATGTACAAATAAATCAGAAAAATCCCTATAGCAGTACCTGCAAAAAGCAATGGATTTTTAATCCTCTCCATAAAAGCTTTTAACGCTAATCAGGTAAATACTCTTGCACGGGCAGAGCACCAGGAGGGGCTTGTGCTTGATCAAGAAATCTCGATGAAGAAATGGCCATCAAGAAACGACCTTTGACCAAGAAACCAATCTCTTTTATTCCGTTTTTACGTTACCTCTGTTGGTGTACATAATTCTATTTAATGTTTACTGCCAAACCGATTGTTTTCTATTAAAAGCCTATTTGTTACCCGCTTCCTTGGCGCTGTGTGCGGCTGGGCCGGGGCGGGGTCGGTTCCCGTGCTCCCGTTGGTGTGCCCGGGGCAGCGCCGCGCCCTCCGCCCGCCGGGGGGCGCCGGCGCGGGGCGCGGGCCGGAAGGGGCGGTGTTCCCCGCCGGGCTCTCGCCGTGCGGGCGCGGAATGGCCGCCGCCGTGTAGCGGGAGCGCCGCCGCCATGGGCCGCGAATCCAGGTGAGGCAGCGGCGCCGCCGCCCCGCCCGCCCGGGGGTCGCGGCGCGCTCAGGGTTCGCGGCTCGCTTGGGGATCGTGGTGTGGGGAGGCGGCCAGGAGGAGGACAAAGGGTGCGCCGGCTCTCTCGGCCGGCGGGCGCGCTGAGGCTGCCGCGGCAGGGCCCGGGCCTGGAGCCGGCCGTGAGGGCAGGGCCGGGGCTTCGGGGCTCCGGGCTTGGGCCGCGGTTCCCAGCGCCGGGTGGGTCTGAGTTGCCGGGGCTCACCGGCACCGACCCTACGGCTCCCGGAGCCCCTCAGGCCTTCGCGGACTTGTTCCGAAATGCTATCATTAGCCACGTAAGGGGCTTAACCTGGTTTAGATATTTTTGCTTTTGCCTTTTGTATTTGTGCAGGATCACGTATCTTTTGCTCTCTCGCAGCTGATACAAAGACCCGGTTAGTGTTGTGAGCAGCTCGGCAGTAATGTGCCCCTGTGCTGCGTGTGTCTCGGGCCAAGCCTGTGCTCCGGATGATACGGAGCTGCTCACACCTATCCCGCTTTAAACCGATGCCACAGTTTGCAAGTGCTGTCGGGTATATGCCTCTGTTTCCTAGTTTAATCAGATTTTAACACTAAAGCTGACACGATAGTCCCCACATGCAGTTGTACTACACTGTAACAGCTCCCAGGTCCATAACTAAGATTTACAGCGAGAGACGTAGCTGACTTGAAATTTTAACAACAACCTTAGGCTCAAATTAGTGGTCTAGTGCAGAGCTGGGCACTCCCACAGATCTATCCAAATTAGCTCCAAATGAGCTGGGGCAGCAGTGGGAGACACAGGGCACCGTTAGAGCCGCCTGAATTGAAAGCCAAGCGCTGGCAGTCCAGCCAGCAGGACTCCCTTGCTTGTCAGAGTATAGCTTCTCTGCTGAAAATGACAAGGTTTTTCTG
This sequence comes from Oriolus oriolus, assembly GCA_013400235.1. Lineage (NCBI taxonomy): Eukaryota > Metazoa > Chordata > Aves > Passeriformes > Corvidae > Oriolus > Oriolus oriolus. The sequence continues at coordinate 166,207 of VXBT01010541.1, read as the reverse complement.
TTTGGGCTAAAAAGAATGTTAAAAGTGGGTTTAAACTTGTATTAATTTTCTATTTTAACGTACAAAAAGTTTTAGAAGTGAAGAAGTGGTAAGAGGGTGAGAGCAAATGGTGGGTGGAGATGGGTGGGGGCTGCCTGTGCTGGGATTGGTGTGAAGAAATGTTCGTCATACTGGGGCTTCTGCAACCTGGAATCATCTTTTTGGCTTTATTCACAATGTAGAGGAAAAAAAATTAAAACCACAATTACTTCTCTAAAACTAAAAGATTAGAAAGAGACAAAATATAGAGCAGATCCTATGGCATTTTGTGATGGACATGGGAGAGAAATTAAAAATCTCAATGCTGACAGATGTTCTTTGCACTCAGTTCTCCTGCTGATAGGCAGAACTAAAACTTGTGCTACTGTACGAACTCCAAATGCTCCAAATGCATGTGGTACCTAAATATACTGCATAACATAGACTAAATATAAATACACTGTTATTTTTAGTGCTGAACTATTTTAATACTACGATGGAAGTGAAGCAAGGAGTTGGGGGGCTTAAAGTCTTGCCTTCTCTGCTTCTTCCTGCTTCTCAAGCATGACTACTAGGCTTGTTAGGAGAAAGGGTCTGTGGGTCCTGAGCCACTGGAGAGGGAACAAGGGAATTATTCTGGCATGGTGACCAAAATTTGGAATTGGAGGAAGAGGAAATGGTCACAGTCAAGGTCCCTCTGTGACTTGTAAACTCAGCTGAAGAGTTTCCTAGAAAATTCCTAGCCCTGCTCTGCCCCACAGTGTGGTTGGGATAAGAGCGTATATGAGGGGAGGAGAGGAGACACCGATCTCCATCACACATCCTTCAAGCCTTGCTGACTTCTGCCAGCTTCTGTTTGGTGTTTGATATTACAGAATTTTTGTTGATGTCAGCGTGGTAAAGGCATTGGACACAGTCGCATCCTCAGGGGTTTATGTTTCTTTAATTCCCGTCTGACAGCTTTCCCATTGAGCAGAGGTATAGTTTACCTACTTTACATGGGTAAGCATGTATTGTATAAAAAGCAACAATTGTTGCTTTTTTTTATGTGACAGGCTTTGGGATAGCTTCAAAGAGCCTTCAGCTTTTCCTATATATTAAATGGATATCAGTGGATTTCTGAAAAGGAAATTGTTCTTGATGCTCTGGTGTTCTCATGATGTGCTTATAGTAGTACTCTAAAACTAAAACAAAATCATGACCAAGTAATCCTTCTAATTTCAGCATCATTAGGAGTGTATATGCATATTATGTATATAATACATATAATATGTATATTAATCAGTTTGGCAAGATGATTACAAACATTTAGACATTTAAAAAGTCCATGAAATTAAGATAAATTTTGTTGCTTGCTTGACCACCTCACAAACTTAACTGCACGTGGTTCTGGTGCTCACACTCTGTGAATGTGCCACGCAGGCATTATCGGAAGCGCTCTGCGTCCCGAGGGCGCTCTGGGAGCCGCTCCAGGAGTCGTTCCCCGTCGGACAAGAGGAAACGTGAGGACAGGCGCTCCAGGAGCAGGGATCGGGATCGCAGACGGGAGAGGTCGCGCAGCAGGGACAAGAGAAGGTCTCGCTCACGGGACAGAAAGCGTCAAAGGTATGACATCAGCTCCAGTCAAAGCATCTAAAAGTGCCTGTCTGCTGAATATTGATGTTCTCCCACTCCAGTTAGTTACTCTGCTGATGTCCATGGTGGATTTCACTATGCTTAAAGCTTTTTGTTTATTAAATGCTTTCGGGCTTGCTGGTGCTGGAGTTTGTAAGTTCTTAGTGGTCTTGATGATTGGTAGGTTCCTTTTACAACCTCTTCCTCAACAGAAGGCTAAAGTTACACTGTGAGCATGTCCTAAGTAAAGACAATTTTGTTGCATGTCAGACGTTCAAGGAGTAGAGAAAGGGAACGGAGCCGAGAGAGAAGACGATCCCGGAGCCGAGAGCGGAGGCGCTCGAGGAGCAGGAGTAGAGGGAGACGGTCTCGATCCTCCAGTCCAAGCAAGAACAGGAAAACAGAAAACAGGTATTCTTGTGTTCTTGGCTTTAGAAATGTGTAAAAGCTTACTGCAGGTCATTGTCTTTTAAGTATATCTTGATAGGGTTTTGAGATATAATTGCAAACAGAATATAATCAGGCTCTGCTGCAAAATGAGTGGGAAGTCCATAAATGGTAACAACAGTCTGTGTACAGAAAAAGCAGTGATGGCACTTGAGAAATCATCACAAGCTGGAAGCACAAAGGCTTTGGGAATAAGTGTATGTTTTGTGTTAGAATAGCCCAAAGAAAAAAGCTTAATGAGATTCAATTAGCTGAAGTGAATTTTGTAGTTATTGTCATAAGTTAGCACAAATTTGGTTTAGGTGCATTCTTTCCTTTTAAATTGGAAGCAAGTAAGAATAGTAAAACCTATGATAAATGGGTTTTGAATTCAGTGCAAGTCTGCCTGTTACATTTGCATCACATGAGTAGCTTTTCCCAGGGAGAAGGGCTTTTGTCTGTCAGCCAGGACAGTGCGTTTAGGGGAACGCTCGCATTTCTGTGGCAATATGCTAGATCACTTTACCTTTCTCCAGAAATTCCACAAACAGGAAATTTTTTCTATCTCTTTTCTAAATGCTGACTTCAAGGAGGTGTAAAATAAAGTGCAGAACAACTGGAGTATCAATTGTAAGAGCTCTGAAAATGAAGTCTGCAAAGAAATGAGAAAAGCACGTGACAGTGGATTGGGTTAGCATCTACATTTCTGGTAGTTAGAGGAAATAATTCCATGACATGGTGTCGTGGTTTGACACTAGCCCAACGCCAGGCACCCACGAGAGTTGCTCACTCACCCTCCCCTACCCCAGCTGGGCAGAGGAGGGGAAAGAGGAAAAAGGGATAATGGAGGCTACACGAGTGAGATAAGGAGAATGGGAGAAATATTTCAAGGGCAAAACAGGCTCAACCTTGATTGCTAAGTGAAATTTATTAATAACAGAATCAGAGGAGGGTAATGAGAAGTAAAATAAGCCCTTAAAACACCTTCCCCCCACCAAGCCCTCCCTCCTTCCCATCGACAACACAGGGAGGCAGGGCAGGGGCAGACAGTCCTCCCAAAACTGCTGTGCCGTGGGTCTCTTCCCAAGGGGTGCAGTCCCCCAAGGACAGGCTGCTCCAGCCTGGGAGCGAGGGCCCTCTCTCTCCACCGGGTCTCCCACGGGATCACAGCCTCCTCCAGGCACCCACCCGCTCCGGCATGGGCACCTCCCCCACGGGCTGCGGGTGGATCTCT